>VZQC01011906.1:150031-176980 GCA_009823505.1 Rhizomys pruinosus | reverse complement strand
CTGGGGCTGAAGAATCAGCTGTAAGTAACAAGAGACCAGAACCTGAAGTGAAAGCTTTGTTGCACTGGGACAATTGATGCTGGTTAGCTGGGGCTGAAAAATCAGCTGTAAGTAACAAGAGACCAGCATCACTGTGGTGAAATCTTCTGGGAAGAATTTCTTCAGGGTCAGCACACAGAAGCTATGATCCAGAAGGGGCCTGAGCTTCCATCTTGAGCCAGAAGCAGGACTTGGTAGTGTGTAAGAGTCTCCTATATGGTTCTGGTGTTGAAATTTGAGGGGGTCACTGAGAGCAGCCGAGGCTTGGCACTGTGAGAGGTCAGGAAAGACCATTGGTGGAAGTGCACCTCAGTTGCAGTGAAGACCCCAGGATTGCAGGGGTCATGGAGAGAAGCTGAGGCCTTGCACTAGGAGAGGTCAGAAGAGACCATTGGTGAAGGTGCTGCCTCAGTTTCACTGGAGACCCCAGTGTTTTGGAGATGCCGGGACCGTGGGATAACCACCAAGAGCAGCAGCAGGTGTGGAATGGAGTCGGCCTGGGCCTTCGAGATGAGCTGTGTGTGCCACGGATGGCAGAGTCGGAGAGGGGGAGCTGCCGAAACCCTTTGGAGCCCAGAAGATTGTGAGTGAGTCCCAGGTGTCCAGCCTTGAGCTACTTTGCTGGACTTAGGTTTTGTTTGAGTATGCCTGATTCTTCCCTTTGAAATAAGACAGTACTTGTTTTGGATTTTATAGCAGCCCACAGTTAAGAGACTTTTAACGGACTGTGAACTTTTAAGTGTTTGGACATTTTAAGGACTGTGGGGCTTTTAAGGTTGTACTGTCTTAGGTTGTGATTAATGTTAACATCATACTTTGGGGATAAGAACTGGAAAGATGGTGATTTAATAGTGATGTGATTAACTTAGAAGTATGTTTCTGTTATTTCACTAAGACAGGGCTATTCGTTTCAGAACTTTGGTGAAATCTTAATAGTAAAGTTCTTTTGACATAAAAGTAGCCAACAGGGAAGCTAAATGAGTCAGCGAAGTATTATTTACATTTATTAATTTGTGGCAGGAGTACTTGCTATGGTCTGCATATGGAGATTAGAGAACAGTTTGAGTCAGTTCTCTCTAGCAGATGGATTCTGGTACCCAGACTCAGGTTATCAGTCATGGTGGCAAGCATCCTTGCCCACAGAGCCATCTAGCTGACCCACTTCAGTACTACATAATGAAAGGTGCCAAAATGACTGCAGAATATCTAAATTATACGTTTATATTGCTTTTTAGAGTCAAAATGTAGCCTATAACAAGATGGAGTATACCCTCCCCACACACACACACTTGTTTAGATCTTGCTATACAGCCCAGTCTGGTTTCAAACTCAATTTCCTCCAGTACCAGCCTCTTAAGAGAGTGCTGGGATTATAGGTATTTAACCACTATGCCTACCAACTGGCAACATTTTGATACACGGAGTAGTAAAATATTGTAAATTAAATGATCATTAAAGTTTAAGAGAAAATTTAGGGAAATATTAATAATTTAAACAATTATTTTATAGATTTTTAAATTTAGAACTCCACCCTCCTTTTTTCCTGATTGAACCATTTTAGCTCTTCCTGTTTTTTTTTAGGTAAACTGTGAGGTTGATTCCAGTCCTTCTACTTGCCTTGCAAGCCTATGAAAAGAAGAGAAAGGGAGAGAAGAAAATAGAGGGAGAGGAGAAAGGGAGAGAGGAGGCATTTGCCTTGGACTCGGGCCACCAGCTGGTTTCTTTGGTGTCATCAGGGCCAATCAAAATGTTCTTGGTTTCTCACCCTCTAAAGTCATGGGGACATTGGACTTTAGCACCTTTTTAAACTTATGAATACTCTGTCACTTATGCAGTAAAATGTCACATACCCCTTCTTAGCAGAAGAGGCAGGAATTGGTTTTAGACAGAAGCTTCCAGATCCATTAAGCAATGTGACTGCCTTAAGGTCTGGTGGCCTTCCAAGTGTGGAGACTCCGCCAGCCTCTGGTTTCAGTAAAGACTGCACAGAACAAAGTGCCTACTGTCCTAAGATAGACGTACCTTGTGGGGGAGAAGTAAACCTGTGTTGTTTCAAGTAACTGAGATTTGAGGACACCTTATCCCTGCAGTGCAAGCCAGTCTGGCCTGACATGTGAGTTCTGTGTGTCCAGGGTTACAGAAGAAGATAAAGTTCTCACCACCTAACTGTTTCTCACCATTTTTTTGGTAAATATTTACTGAGTGTCAGTCACTGTTCTAGAAACTAGGTGTGTAATAGGGAACAAAAGGCTCTCTTTCTAAAACTTTCCCCACTCTTCATTAGCTATTTCAGGAGCCTCCTTCCCCACGCAGCCTGTGTTCTCCAAGCAGCTCTCTTTACAGTGCTTTGTATGAGCCTTCACCGTGGCCTTGGTGTTACCAGGGTCATTCTGCGCCTGTCTTTCTAGGCTATACCTTTTTATATGTGTTTCACATATAACATATTGTTATATATAAGACTTAAAATAACATAAAATCTATACTTAAAACAGGTTACATGTTATTTATGATATATAATTGAAGAGTATATATAATCCTATGTCTTATTTTTACATGTATAAATATATGGATTGCGTCCTTTTTTTTTTTAATTAATTTTATTTATTTCCGTATGTTATGAATGTACTGTCTGCATGCAAGTTTGTGCACCCGTGTCGTGCAATGCTGCGGAGGTCAGAAGAGGGTGTCGGATTCCCCTGGAACTGGAGTTCTCCTGGAATTGGAGTTTCAGATGGTTCTCGGCCGCCATGTGGGTGCTGGGGATCGAACCCGGGTCCTCTGTAAGAGCGGTCGGCGCTCTTAGCCGCTAGGCCATCTCTCCAGCCCCAGATTGCGTCCTTATCCTTTATATCATTCCCACATTTCAAAAACTGCTTTTTCTCACAATAAAATAAGGCTTTTTGTGGGGCCTTTGCTTGAGTGTGATCCAGGGCACATTCTGTAAATGCCTCTGCCCTGTGAATCAAGTGTCTCTGGTGGCAGAGAGCAGTCACAAACCAACGCATCCCTGCAGAAGAGAGCAGGTAAGAGAAGCCTGTTGGCCATACCAAGTACATCCTCACACCACTGTTTCTGGTCTGTTTCTTGTTACCATTCTCCCTAAGTTTTTTCAGACTTCATCCCCCCAATTGCTCCAGGGAAATTTTACTACTATAGATATACCATATCTCTGTTATACATATAATGTATATTTTGTGCATTTATTTATTTTTATTTTATTTTATATTTTATTTTATTTTTTTTTTTATTTTATTTTATTTTTGGTCTTTTTGAGACAGGGTCTCCCTGTAGCCCCAGCTGTCCTGGAACTCACTCTGTAGACCAGGCTGGCCTTGAACTCACAAAGATCCGCCTGCCTCTGCCTCCCAAGTGCTAGGATTAAAGGCATGTACCACCATACCCGGCTTGTGCTTTTATTTTTTAAGTAACTCTTTTTGTCCCCTGAGCATCATTTTCTTGGTTGAGATGCTTGCCTTCCCTGATGTTTATAAAACGTAAGATTTTTTTTTCCCTTCACAAGAGGGGACTTCCACTTCAGTAAGCTACGTTTAACTCTGTTGTCTGTGATACCCACCTGTGCTTTGTGCATTCAGAACATGAAAAATTAACTTTTGTATATTGTATAAAAGTCATTTTTTTCCTAGATTAAAGATCTTCAAAGATATCTGAAGCACAAAGTCTTTGTGTACAGCCATATATGCCTGTCATTCTTTCAATAAATATTTATGGTTTATATACTGTGTATATACAGTGTCAGGGCTGAGGACCCAGTGGCTCATGTAGATGCTTATTCTTTGTCAGCCAGGGTGCTAGTGTGGGTTATGTGTTCTTGTCTAATGTCAGGTTGTCTGATTATACTAAATTTCAAACATAACCAACAAAAGGAAGAAGGTTCTTAGTTTAAAAAAAAGTGGGGGGAGGGAGTTGGCATAACCCTTTGTCTGCCACACTATAGAGTGCATGAAAAGACGGAAGGCCAAGTTCCATGGAATGCAAAACTGATGCAGTTCTCATCTTGCTGTCTGTTCTCCAATCTGTGACAGTTGTCTGGCTACACCAGTGCACATACTCTGTCTGCAATGTGGGACTCTGCTTAAATTCTTAGACCATTCTCAACAACCAGTGTAGTATCCAAATATATATATGCAGTATACCAGTGAAACTTCAATATAAGACTCTGTCTCTCACTACTATTCAATTGCCAAAGAGTAGGGGATGCAGTTTGGAGATGAATTTCAGATTGCCTAGAAGATGCAGGCAGCTCTGTTTCTGACAGACTAAGAGGCAGTATGAATAAATACATGGAGGTTTCATTTCCACAGGCCATCCAAAGAGCCTGACATCTATTTATTTGTTACACAAATATTTACTTACTGAGTTCCTTAATCTCTTTGCCCTTTGGTGAATGAGATAGAAGCACCCATTTTCAGGCATCTTCTTTGTCCTCATTTCTTGAACAAATAACCCAAGCAGCTTTTCATTCACTCAAAATGTGTCTTGAGAATTTTACAATACTGATACACTACTGTGAGTTATTAAAAAAGACACATCATCTTCATTCTCAAGGACCGTGTAAGATTGTTCATAAGTCAGGCATTCAAATGTACATTGAGCCAGGCAGTGTGCTCTGTTCCTGCTAGGGAACAAGAATGCTGAGTCATTCCCTATGGGGTGGGAAGTCCCAGGCTGGAGACACAAAGGCACTATACCATGTTTAGAAGAACATAGTATGGTAAATGATAACCGTGAGTTCCTACATTCTTGGAAGAGCGCAAAGGGTCAGCACTGAAGTGGAGACTCCTAAATTAGCTCTGTAGAGTGAGAGGTTATATTAGTTACTTTTCTTTTGCTGTGATAAAAACAGCATCACTGGGGCTGGAGAGATGGCCCAGTGTTTAAGAGCACTGGCTGCTCTTTCAGAGGACCCAGGTTCGATTTAGTACCCACATGGTGGCTCACGCCCACCCTTAATTCCAATTTCAGAGGATCTGACACCTTCTGACCTCTGTGGACAAGCACAACACAGGTGCATTTACATACGTGCAAGAAATACACAAAATAAATTAAAAAATATTTTAAAACACCATCACCAAGGTCACTTATAGAAGGAAGACTGTATTTAGCTGAATGCTTCCAGAAGGATGAGACTCCCTCATGGAGGGGAGGAATGGTGGCAGAGGTCCCAGAGCAGAAGGCTGAGTCCTCACATCTTTAACCACACACAGAAAACAGAGAAACTGGAAGTGGGGCAAGGCTGTGAACCCAAAGCCTGTCCCCAGTGACAGGCTTCCTTCTGTGAGGCCACACCTGTTAGAGTTTCCAGGGCTTTCAGACAGCACCACCACCTGACCAGGTGTTTGCGTACGTGGAGCCTATGGGGAACATTCTCCTTCATCCACCACGTCCGTGCTGACCCGAGTTCTGCTGTGTACTCCCGGTGAACTCTTTGCAGATCTCTGGAATTTGTGCAGCTCTGGTACATCCTTCTGTGATCAGATCTATGGGTCTGTTAGTTGTTCCCTTGCCATGACTTTGAGATTCCTTCAAGAAAATAAGCTGGGCAGCTGGTGTTTCTTGTCTGACAGGGATCATGCGATTTATTCTGTGATATGAAATGTCTTGAAAACAATTGTTTTGTGTACTATGTCTATTAATTTGTGTGTTTCAGATAGGATGGTCAAGCAGGAGTCACTAATCTAGTTTTTAAAATTGATTGACCTTTGGTGGTGCACACCTTTAATCCCAGCACTCAGGAGCCAGAGGCAGGCAGATCTCAGTGAGTTCAAGGCCAGCCTGGTCTACATACTGAGTTCCAGGACAGCTGGGGCTACAAGGAGACCCTGTCTCAAAAATACCAAAGGAAAAAAAAATTAATTGACCTTAACTTGAATTCAGTGGTAATTCGAATGTGACTTTTTCCTGTGTGTGTGTGGTGATAGAGATTAAACTTGGGGCTTCATTCATGTTACTTCAGCATTGTACTATTGTACTGCATCCTCAACCCATTGATCTGACTTCTTAGTGGGGCCTGGCGAGAGGGGGCGATTTGGAAGGAAATTTGGAAGGTAGAGTTCTAATTAGAATTTTAAATGACTCTGCAGAGGTACCACCAAAGCAAGAGCTTGCTTTGTGATTAGGCTATCAGAGGTAAATTCTCATCTGATGAAAAAAATTACAGTAATGCCGAGAACCTAATCCTTATAATATTGACAAAATAAGAAGTTTAATGAAACAGATAACCCAATACAAACACATACATTATATGATAAAGTAGGTATTACAAATCAGAGGAGTATTAAGTAATAAACAATACTGGGACAATTGATATGCTGCTTGGAAATCAGTAGATTCTTATTCCGTAGTAAGTTAAGAAATTAGAGGATTAGGATGCTGTGGATTAAAATTTAAGGTCAACACAGACTCGTCAGGGGACGTAGATAACAGGTCACTCTAAGAACTGAGAATATTACCTGTCTCCATACCTGTTGTTGATCTGTGAGTTTGACACTTTCACAGCCTCGTGATCACAAGGACTCTGCATTTTTTTAGTTGAATTTTCTGCTCCTGTCATCCTCTGGAAAGTCTAAATTTTTGAAGATAGGGGCCATGTTTCCTTTCTATTTTTTTTTTTTTTCACTTGTGCAAGTGTGGTAGCAGACCCACCTACCTGGTTGGTCATTTGTGGAATCAGAAACTTACAGAGCTCACTTTAGAGTAGAGGTCTTCATGATCTGTAGAAAGTCGCAGCCAAGCCAGTTAAAGTATGGAAGCCTCATTAACAATATGATCCATATTTTATATGTGTGTGTGTGTGTGTGTGTGTGTGTGTGTGTGTGTGCTGTGCATGTGCCATCCTGAGGCTTTCCAGCCTGGTATCATTAGACATTTATTTGCCATTTCCTGCTCACCAAGCAACCTCTTAATTATGGCTTGGCTGCTTCTGTGGTTTTCCTGCAGAGAGAGAACTGACTGGTCATGCTGACTTCATGCTTCGTCCAGGAAATTACTTACTAAATTGGCATTTTGGTTTTATGTATCAGTTAAGGCTTTTAAATGTGAACCTGTTTCCAAGAGACAGGCCTATTTCTGCTGGATTTCTGAGATACAGACTGAAGTCCAGGTGTTGCATGGATAAATTCATCAAAGTTCTGAAGTGGTTGACAGCAAGGGCTCTGGAGTCAAGACAGTCCTCAGACTGAAATGAGCCCTGTCCTTTAATACGATGTGTATGGCCTGTGTATGTGCTGGGCTTTCAACTGTCAAA
Source organism: Rhizomys pruinosus (assembly GCA_009823505.1). NCBI lineage: Eukaryota > Metazoa > Chordata > Mammalia > Rodentia > Spalacidae > Rhizomys > Rhizomys pruinosus. The sequence goes on along the minus strand of VZQC01011906.1, from coordinate 169,677 downwards.
TGGTGGCATTAAACCTATTGGACGTTTGTGGGATTGAATGAGAATGTATACACTAGGTCAGGGGTTCTGAGCCTCAGGACTATTGACATTTGAGGCCAGATAATGCTTTGTTTGGAGTTGGTTTGGACCGTATTGTGTATTGTAGGCTGTTTAGCAGCATCTCTGACCTAAGCCTACTAGTGCTCATTGCCTCCCCAAACCCTTATACTTGTAACAACAAAGTGTCTCCAGACTTGATATCAGCTGGATCTTCTGTGGAGGGCAAAGCTGGACCTTGTTAGGAACCAGTGATGTAGCTGTATAGAGCAGTGCCCACAGAAAGGAAGATGATGATGTTTTGATGCCATCCTGAGGCCATTGGGAAGACATTTGTCAGCTTTCACTGTCCTTTCTTCTTCCAGTTCCTGTATCAATGCCAAGATAAACTCTATAGATGAGATAAAGAGTAAAAGTAAAAACACCTACCTTTTAAAAGTGAAAAAGAATTAACAAATCTTTAGATTTACAATAAGGAAAATGATGTTGAACCTCAAGAAGTGGTATTCCTGAGATCTTTAATGTTGGGTTCAAGTCACATTGGCCAGTTTTCTTCCTTGATATGTTACTACATTCAATATAAACAAGCATGTGTCATCTATACAGTTTTACTGTAATTATTAAAAAAGGTAAATTGATTAAAATGGTTGTGATCAATCTAACAGATAAAATAGTATTAAGAAGGCTGGGCGTGATGGTACATGCCACTCCCAGCACTGGGGAGGCAGAGGCAAGCACATCTCTGTGAGTTCAAGACCAGCCTGGTCTACATAGTGAATTCCAGGCCATCTGGAGCTACAGGGAGACCCTGTCTCAAAAAGACCATAAAAAAATTAAAAACTTTAAGTATTAAGAAATTGGCTTAAGTCGAAAAGGAAATCAAATATTTCCCATAAATAAGGACAAAGGAGGAGATAGGCCCAGCCTAAAAATACATGAAAAGCATTAATATTTAATCATTTTTAGACACAAATCTTTCTTTTAAATTGTCAGATTTTAAGGGCTAACACCCAATTCTTTCATGTAGGTGGAGGAGCCTTTTTCCATTCTTTGTAAAACAATGGATGGGTGTGACCCCTTTGTGAAGAAATGGCCGTAAATATGCCCTAAGATTTGCTATGCTTTTAGTCTTCCCAATTCCCATTTTGGAATGCATGTAACATAATCTGAAGTATCTACAAACATTTATGTGTGAAGAAGTTCAATGCAATAGTCATTTTAATAAAAATGCCAGCTAAATGCTTGGTATTAGAAATGTAGTTAATTATATCAGTGATAAATAATTTGTCATGCTTAAGAACAATATTTACTGTTCCTGATGACAGGAATATTCTTTTTTTGGGGGGAGCAGGGTCTTCCTGTAGCCCTAGATGTCCTGGAACACTGTATAGACCAGGCTGACTTTGAACCCACAGAGATCTGCTTGCCTCTGCCTCCTGAGTGCTGGGACTAAAGCTGTGAGTCATCATGCCTGGTAACATGAATATTTTTATTAAATGAAATTCTTAAAATGAAAACAGGCAGATTCTAAAATTGTATATGGAATATAAATTCACTCAGAATTAAGACTAGAAGGGATATTCACAATATTAATAACATTTGCTCCTGGAAGTTTGGGTTATGGATAATTCATGAAAGTTCCTCATAGCTATATGGACTAAATTGATTGTTTTATTGCAGAGTTTGACTTTTTTTTATTAGTAAAATTTGCTCCTGAAAGATTAGTTTATCGATAATTCATGAAAGTTTCTCATAGCTATATAGTCTAAATTGGTAATTTTATTGCATAGTTTTACTTTTTCTTGTTCATGTTCTTTCAAATAGTAGAATTTCTTTGCCTTTGAAATGAAGAGAGGGTTAAGCTTTGAATAGGAATAAACAAAAAGCAGTTGTCAATGTCTTGACCTATGGCTTTACATTCTAAAAAAATTCCTTATAAATTACGATATATAATCAATTCTAGGAGGCAAACACAGCTTATCCTGGTATCAATGGCTCTCTCTCTTTTTTTTTTTTTTTGGTCATCATGGTATTCTTTCTGATTTTATGTATATATATATATATATATATATATATATACTCTTATTGTATTTTTTTTGATGAACAAATGTTTAAAATTTCCATTTTTATATTTATAGTATGTGCTGAAGCTTATAATCCTGATGAAGAAGAAGATGACGCAGAGTCCAGGGTATGTAGTTTACTCAGTTAAGTAATTTTGTATTGATGCTGTTGATGTTAAGATGTTAAGAGATATCCCTGCTAACAGGACCTAATGGAATTATTTTATCTATTTCTTTTCCTCATCTTAGCTCTGATAGACTAATTCTACTTCAAATTCTGTAAAATTATTTTTATCCAAAAAAAGTGCCTTGAATAAAAGGAAGCAGGAACCTAGTGCTCGATGCAGTTGTGGTTTTATTTCTTTCACATAAGACATCCTGGTGATAAGAAACATTTTCAGCTCTTTGTCTGACATTGATAATGTTCTTTTTCTTAGAAAGTAGTATAGAAAAATATTGGTAAGACCCTCTGCTTCTATCAGTGGCTAGCTGCAAAAGCTTACTTGCAAACAAGTCTCAGTAAAATTACAAGGAAGGTGACAATGCAGCAGTTACTGTTGTTGTTTTTTAACTCATTATGTCTTTGTTTGCTCCAAAAACTAATTTCTTGGAGGCCCTGATAATTTTGTAAGAATTTTCCCAGTGTGGTTTGGTTTTAAGCTGTATCCTTAGCTTAGTTCTCCTGTTATTTATTCAATAGAAAGTAAACTAAATAAAAGAGTACTGTCCTTAGACATGGAAAAAAGTAGTAATTTTTTTATCTTTTGAGTATATACTTTGGAAAAGTCTCCCTTGCTTATTCAGCCTTTAAAAAAATCTATTTTTTAAGGGCTGGAGAGATGGCTCAGCAGTTAAGAGCACTGGCGTTTCTTACAGAGGACCTGGTCCTGTTCCCGGCCACCCACATGGTAGCTGACAATCATCTGTAACTCCAGTTCTAGGGGATCCAACACCCTTCTTTGATCTCTCTGGGGATTGCACGACACAGGTATACACACACACACACACACACACACACGCATGCATGCACACGCATGCATGCACACACACACATATATGTAATATAGTCATACACATAAAATAAAAATAATAAAATATAAAAAATATGTTTTTAAAAAAGCCTGCTTCTGGGGGACGGAGAGATGGCTCAATGATTAAGAGCACTGTTCTTGTAGAGGACCTGGGTTTGATTCCCACCATGCACATGGCAGCTAACAACCATCCATAACTCCAGTTCCAGGGATCTGATGCCCTCTTCTGACCTCCACACCCATGCAGACAATAGGCTCATTAAAAAAAAAAAAAAAAAGAAATCCTCTTTCTGTAGCTCTGAAAACTATACAGAAGCAGATAGTAGGCCCTGAATTCATTATACTGTGCAATTTCCCTGAGTATATGTGGACTGTGGTGTGGCAGGCAAATCTCTTTTCCTTGCTAATCTGTAACATGCCGTTACTACTACTCTGTGTGGTCTGAGAAACTCAACCTCAACCACCATATTTTTATATTTTATGTGTCTAGCAGAAACAGTGATTGGTGACAGGTAAGAACAAGTGACACATTCTTTATATTTGTGGATAAATGTATATGGTAAAAATGTAGTAATTGAGAAAATTTGATGAGATGGTTTAAATTAGTGAAACACATCTAAAATTAAGGACGGTTTGAAAGCAGTATGTAGTATCATTCATTCAAAAATTTTGAGACCCTGAGATGAATTTTAGCTACAATTGAATCTGTGAGTTAAATTGTTTTGACTGGTTCAATCTCATCCTAATTAAGAGTCACTTGGCAGCCAGTCACATGGAGAGAAACATAAAAAACACTGGTGAGAGCTTTTAGTACACATGGAATTCTAGGAAGAGTTCAGAGCCCACGCTGTAGACAGGAGCTGCCTGACTCTGGGACCTTACCAGCAGATCTATACAGGACTTGGGTGTTCTTAAAGGCATTCATCCTCTACCCTCTCTCCATTGCTGTAGCTCTCAGTTCCAAATCCTGGTTTTCCAGGAGTGTCTGATAGATTCAGTATGGCCAAAGTCTAAGCAGGCCCAGAAAATGCAGACTCAGTGACTAATTGTATAAATAAGAGCAAGCAGTTTCTACAGAAGTGGGGTCTGTGTGGGGTGGGGATTTGCTCTAAGACTTGTCCCTTCTAATAGTTCTTTATGTTTTTGTAATTAATGTATTGATTACATATTAATGATTATAATAAAGGGTTTTAATATTTCAGTTATGTTGAGTATTCTCTCCTAGCTGTCTTATTAAAAATTAAACCGTATTTTTTGGGCTTTAAAACTATATGGCAGGGGCTGGAGAGATGGCCTAGTGGTTAAGAGTGCCAACCGCTCTTACAGAGGACCCAGGTTCAATCCCCAGCACCCACATGGCGGCTGAGAACCGTCTTAACTCCAGTTCCAGGGGAATCCGACACCCTCTTTTGACTTCTGCGGCCTTGCACGACACGGGTGCACAAACCTACATGCAGACAGTACATTCATACACATACAAAAAAATAAATAAAAATTAAAAAAAATAAATTAAAAAAAACTATACAGCAAACTATACCATAATTCCTAGGACTAGTTATTATAGATGTCAAAATCAAAATCAGCTAACGATGGATATTGAAAAATACTTGTGAGGAAAATGTATATATACTACAGATTGATACTGATTGATAGAGTAACATTTTATTTGGACATTTCATATTATTTGGAATATCATGGAATTCGGAATAATCATCAAATCTGTAAGCCTCTATTATAAATGGGTATTTATCCTTTTATGAATCCATGGAAAATCCAGATATTAATGACTCATTTTGGAAAAAATAGCAATTTAGTTTTTAGTTGGAATACCTTCAGTACATGAGAATTCAGTGATTATATGTACTTAACTTTTAACTACGGAGGGAAGAGTGAATGAAATTTAGAGTGACAGATTTCATTGCTCTGCACTTCACAGAGTCTCTTTGGAGAGGCTTCTGCCTGTCTGGCCAGGTGCCAGGTATATCATAGCAAAAGAGCCTCTGCCCTCCTGGTGCATAAAGACTAATAGCAGATGCAAACAGACAAGTGAACTAAAGAGTAATTAATTACACAGCCGGCCATAGTGGTGCACACCTTTAATCCTAGCACTCGGGAGGCAGAGGCAGGAGGATCTCTGAGTTCAAGGCCAACCTGGTTTACAGAGTGAGCTTCAGGCCAGCTGGGACTAAAGGGAGACCCTGTCTCAAAAAATACCAAAAAAAAAAAATAAAAAAGAGTAATTACAAAATGGAGTGCTCAAAGTACAGTGAAACAATATGTAGCCATTATTAAAAGCCCTGCTTGTCTGGAATGATTGAAGGCCTTGAGGTTAGACATGAGGATGGATATGAGCCTTGCCAGGGCCCACTCTGCATCTGGGCCTGACCAGGATTAGGAGGGGAGTGTGAAGTGCTGATGAAGGCAGTATAACTGGGTTTAGGTGAGGTTAGAGAAAGGATGGGGATGAATTCTCAGAATACATTATGGGGGTCCATTGAGGTTTACCATTGGAGAATGAGGCTGTCATTGAAAGTTGAGATCTGACTCAGCTCCTAGTGGAGAATGGATTGGATAGTGTGACAATATCTTGTACAGATTGCCCTTCACAATAGGATGTAGTTTTTCTTTTTTTTTTTTTTTTTAAAGAGCATGTCTGCTGGGCGTGGTGGCGCACGCCTTTAATCCTAGCACTCGGGAGGCAGAGGCAGGCGGATCTTTGTGAGTTCAAGGCCAGCCTGGTCTACAGTGTGAGTTCCAGGACAGTTGGGGCTACAAGGAGACCCTGTCTCAAAAAGACCAAAAAAAAAAAAAGAGCATGTCTAAGTAAACCATATCAATTACTTTTTATATTCTTTTCCTTGAAAGGCAGCAGAGTTTTAGAACAGGTGTTGGCAAAAGTTGTATGTGGAGATCTTTTTTTAACTGAAAATTCATCATTTTCCCGAAAGCATGAATATTTAGGATATGGGAGTCAGAAACTTTCTTGAAGCTTTGCAGTTCTGCTGTTGTAGCTCAGAATCAGCATAGGCAGTGTGCAAATGAAAACGTCTATGTTCCTTTAAATTTTTTAATGGATTTTTGAATTTGAATTTCATATAATTTCCACGTATCAGAAAATAGCCTTTGGGGGCTGGAGAGATGGCCTAGCGGTTAAGAGTGCCGACTGCTCTTGCAGAGGACCCGGGTTTCATCCCCAGCACCCACATGTGGCTGAGAACCATCTTGAACTCCAGTTCCAGGGGAATCCAACGCCCTTTTCTGACCTCTGCGGCATTGCATGACATGAGTGCACAAACCTACATGCAGACAGTACAGTCATACACATAAAAAAAAAAAAAAAAGAAAATAGCCTTTGACTTTTTTCCATTCATTATAAAGGTAAATCCATTCTTAGCCTAGAGCCCATCCACTGCAGATTTGCCTACAGATGTGGTTTGCTGCTTCTGGGTTTGAGTGCAGACTCTTAACTGGCTTGTCAGGGCTGAATCCCAGCTCTGCAGCTAATGGACTGTGGATAGAGAAGTCGCTCAAGGGAGATTATTTTCTTGCTTCTAAATTGCCCCATGTTCCTGGGGTCTGTTACAAGGATGAAATGACTTAATATTTATGGGGCCCCAAAAGACTACCTAGCATGTAGTAAATGTCATATAAACATTTGCTTATAAAGATTTTTATCCTGAAATGAGAAGCTCTAATCAAAACCATAAGGGCCTCTAGAAAAAGAGAATGCTTTTGGTAGATTATTGAAACTGGCTTCTAGAAGACAAGTCTCTTATATAGGGTCCCATCAAGTGAAGGGAGCGTCTTCCAAACAGGTGACAAGACAGGATCCAGAAGAACATCAAAGGTCACACCTGCCTTCTGACTGACCACTCCCCAGAACGCAGAGCCGGGTTTCAGTGGGCTGTCTGTTGGTAATAGATAAAGTTCTGTGGTACTGAGGAGCTGTGGCAGGGATGGGGAGCAGAGGAAAGGGAAGCAGCTGTAGACAGTAGGCCTGTGGGCCAGACTGGGAAACTGACGGTTTGGAAATGTTCATTGATAAGAGCACGAGGATCCAGAAAGCCAGAGGAGAAGAAAAGGCTGGGGCCTCCCTGTGAAGGGCAGTGAAAGGATGGAGAGAAAAGGAGAAAGACTTGACAGCAGAAGGGAGGCCTGCCTCCCCAGCCTTTCCCTGTGCGGATAAAGCTGCCAAGCGGGCACACCCTCACCACAGCTTCAGAAAGACAAAGAACACTGGCTTTCATTCTGCTGAATGCTCTGTTAACCTTACTTTATAAAAAGTAGGAAGTGGTGAATTTTGGTTGATGCTATCTATGTTTCAAAGGTTTCTGTCTGATCTGACCCTGGGAAAGTAGCACTGTGTTTGCCTGCCATTTTAGACTCTAGGTTCAGATGAGTATGTGTCAGATGATAAGCCATGGTTTACATGTACCTTACCCCTTGCATTAGTTACTTCCTACATTACTGACACAGAATACCTGACAGAAACATGGTCAGGGAAGAAGGTTGGTTTGATTTAGATCCAGTTTTAAAGAAGCTTCAGTCCACAGGGTGGAAAAGATATGGCAGTGGGAATCCATGGTGGGGTGGAACACTAGGCTCAAACCAGAAATGGTTTTAAGAATGGCCTGTACACAGCAGCCTACTTTTGCCAGGCAGGTCCACTGCCAAAGTCTCCGTAGCCTCCAAAGTAGCAGCATAAGTAGAGGACTCAGCCCGTGGGAACACTTAGCTCTAAACCATAATACCCTTATTGAAAAACTGCAATGACTTATTCACTAGCTGATAGATAATCTTTGATGTCATAAATAATACATACAGATAGTACCCATTGGAATAGTCTACATATACTACAAATGTCCTCAGTGTTTTTCAGGCTTACAAGTGTCATTTATTTTTAGCTGTCTCATCTGCTGAGTTAAATGTCCCCGGTGAGTGTTGGTGTTTTTGTGGATACAGACTCACTACTGTCTGATTCTGGCCACTGTGATGGGGGCACTGAATAGAGAGGTGCGGCACTTGCTCATCAAGTCCTATGATCATTGCTTAAGTGAACATCGGACTAGGTGAAGGCAGTGTGTTGGTCTCCAGGAATCCATTCCATTCCTGCTTTTAGGACTATCCTTTACTTCTCTAACTCATTTTATATCAAACTGCCAGTGTTCACTACAGAATTGGGTTGACAGTATAGATCTCAGTGGTGGAACTCTTGCCTACCATGACCAAGGCCCTTGATTCAATCACCAGCCATCCTCCCTCCAAAAAAAGAACTTGTTGATCCACTGACTCTAAATCTAGACAGAACAGCCTCGGGAGTGGGCAGGCCACTGTTAGAGAGACCCTTCTGTCCTCTTCATTCTCCTGGAATAAGTGTTTAGTAAGCATAATAGGACACTGGTTTCTCTTGAGTTTACTCTAGAACGAGTGCATCAGTACTTAAGTTTCTTTTCCCCTGAGCTCTCTTGAGTGGCAGTGTATGGTTGCTCAGTCCCTTTTGAAAATCTCTTATGTACTGTGGGGACAGCTAGCTGTAATTTTCATAAAAATTTGTTCAATTCTGAGTACAATATACATTTAAGAATTTACTTTGGGGGCTGGAGAGATGGCCTAGTGGTTAAGAGCATCGACCGCTCTTACAAAGGACCCGGGTTCGATCCCCAGCACCCACCTGGCGGCCGAGAACCGTCTGAAACTCCAATTCCAGGAGAACTCCAGTTCCAGGGGAATCCGACACCCTCTTCTGACCTCCGCGGCATTGCACGACACGGGTGCACAAACTTGCATGCAGACAGTACATTGATACACATACAGAAATAAATAAATGCTGGGCGTGGTGGCGCACGCCTTTAATCCTAGTACTTGGGAGGCAGAGGCACGCGGATCTCTGTGAGTTTGAAGCCAGCCTGGTCTACAGAGTGAGTTCCAGGACAGCCAGAGCTACAGAGAGACCCTGTCTCAAAAAAAAAAAAAAAGAATTTACTTTGGAGACTATCTGAAGTTTCAAACAAAAGAGCTATATCCAGACAAAGTTTTAAATTCAGCAGAAACAGAATGAAGGCAGTCTCTAGCTTTTCAGTATAGCTGTTAGAATATTATATCTTTAGTCATTGTCCATATAGGCTGGGATCTTTGGATATTCTTAGTCCATCATACACCTTTACATAATGTACTTGCTAACCTGGGGAAAACACTTTCTTCAAAAACATCGGAGTCCTGCATTGCTGAGTCTGTATCACCCTGAGACAGGTTGCATCCCCCTCCATTTCTCCATGGGCTGATCCTTGCTGGCTGCATAAAGTGCCACCCTTAAGTGAACCTGAGCACTGACCTTTTTTTTTTTTTTTGAACACTCATTTTTATTTTTGTTAGATTTTAACTGGTACTGACTATTGTCTTTGTTTTTAAATTTTTGGTGTCCTTTCAGATTATACATCCCAAAACTGATGATCAAAGAAACAGATTGCAAGAGGCTTGCAAAGACATTCTGCTGTTTAAGAACCTGGATCCGGTAAGATAAAGCTTAGTAATAGAAATGGGTTAAGAACTGTGCAAGGGCTTGGATCCCGCCCCCAACCCCTCCAAGCTAAAATCACTCTGGGATCCTGGGAGAGGCTGGCTCCCTTGTAGCTGCATGCACTTGCTGGAGTTGAGCTTCAGGGGAGGAACGCTGAGTCTGGCATATCCGCTGTTAGAGCACTGAGCAAGAAAGCCTGTACCTTGGTCTAAGGGGAAATGTCTTTTCTTCAGAAGTTACTTGTTGCATCCCTGTGGAAGCCTAGATAGAAAGGCTAGAACCTTGCATTCTAGGTGCCCCAGGGCCGGTGGAGGAGGGCCTCTCTGCTGTTCTCGGCAGTAATTAAGACTCGAATGTGTACCAGTTCTGTATTCTACACTTTTAAAAGTTGCATTTTACTGGGCTTAAGGCAAGGGAATGTTTGATTCTTGAAAGAATTTTTATGCCTCTAGTCTTTTGATAGAGTGTATCTAGGATATGTAGGCAGTATGGGTGTGAGTGCTATTCAAACTTTACCTTATACTCTTGACCAAATGTTCTGCTTTGTTATCACAGACCATGTTTTTGCTATCTAGTCATTTAGGAGAGAACTTTTGCTGCCTTGTTCCAAATGTAAAGAGTCATTCTGGATGACCTTTTTACCCTCCTTAAAATAAAAGCCTGTAGCTGAGGTCTATATCAAATGTTGGTCAGATCCTTTTCTCCTTAGAGAATCTCCTTTGATAAACTTGGTATGAGTTTGATGGCTAATTGTGTAGCAAGCTTGTTCATAGTAGATTTTTTTTTAATTCTTTAAGTATTGAGTCCATTTTTCAAATAAAATATCTTCTAAAAGTAAAAAAAAAATCAATTTTACAACTAATCTTACCTCTTCACATTCTACATCTTTCAGTTTTCAAATTGATAGACTAAAGCATTGAATCTAGTCCCACTGTTTTAAGACAAAGTTTTAAAAAGGACATTTTTTGAAACATTAAGGCACTACATCATACTATTTTATATTAGGCTGTATTTACACCTTAAAATACTTTAAAAAATCTCCTTTAGTTTCTTTTAAAAAATAATGTTATTAATTCTGAGAATTGCATGCCAGGTATCTTGATTATATTCACCATGATCTCTCCACTGGTCTCTTGCACCATCTGTATTTATATCATGTTCTCTGAAACATGAATTATGTTTTGTGACTTTGGAAATCTGGGTTTTAGGAGCACTCCATAAAAAATTTGTATGTCCATCTGAGTTCAGGTTATCATCTCTCAACAGGCTGTCTCTGAATTGGCCAAAGATGTATAAGTCTCTTCATTCATTGAATTCTTGAAGTGGAAGATATGTCTTTTCTATCTTTGTTTCACTGTTTAAGCAGCATGTGTTCCCAGTGCTTTTTACATATATCAACATCAAAAAGAAAGCATGGACTCGAGATTTATTCATATTTATCTAGGTCTGTGTATTTAGTAGTGATACTTTAGCTGTAGTTAGTAATTTTAATAAAGTGATGCAAACAATCCTAATTAACAGACTGAATAGAGCACCAAAAAACAAAAATAAAAAACCAAAACCAAAAAAGAAAAGGAAGTGAAAGCAGGAGGGGGACTTTGTGGGAAGAAGGGTTTCCAGGAAGAAGATGATAGAAGGCAACGGGGGGGGGGGGTGTAAAAATGTCCAAAATGTATCATGTACATGTATGAAATTGTCAAAGAATAAAAAAAAATTAACTCTTTTGAAAGTTTGTAGGAAACAAACAGAAGTAAATAAAGGTCCAATTGGAGAAAAAAAAAAGTTATACTGGTTAGAAGTGTTTGAGGATTAAACTCCAGTCCTCATGATTGTGAGCAATCCCCCAAACTCCCATTCATCTTTGACTCTTTTTTTTTTTAATTATTTTATGTGTATAGAACTTATGTTGTACAATGCCCATGGAGGTTAGAAGAGGGTGTCAGATCCCCTGGAACTGGAGGCACGAGCTGCCTGCCTTGAGTGCTGGGAACTGAACCCAGCTCCTTTCTTCAAGAACAGCCAGGTTTTTTTTTGTTGTTGTTGTTTTGTTTTGTTTTTGTTTTTTTTGTGGGGGGAGCCCCTGGCTTCTTTTGCTTTTCATTTACCAGTTCCATCCACTTGAGAAACAAAGTCAGGTCTTGTTAGACCAAGGCTTCCCTTTTTGAAGCAAGAGCAGACTTTCCTTTTATAGACTGGACACTGGCTGAAGTCCCATTAGTGGATCTCCAAGACCTCCCTGCACAGGAAGACTGGTGACTCACATTTGTAGAACATTTCAAGAGATGCCCCCATGCATAGTCCCCTGGGACTTAGTTGACCTCTGAGGGCAAGGGACAAAGTTATCCCTTAAGACACTCTGCCAAATTGGTATGGGCGTTAAGTATGGTTGTTAAGTACCCAGAAAGGCTAAGTTACACCAGCTTGATACATCGTACCTATACTAAAATTATGTCATCTGAAAACAAACTGTATGTTATTTCCATATCATATTTCTTGATTCACATTTTTACATGCCTATCATCCATATACCACAAATCCACAGTCTGAAAATAAATGGTAGGTTAATTCTAGAACCTGTCTGGGGATTCACAATAGAAGAGCACAGTTGTTTTCAGATCACGAGGAATATTTTGCCTTACAACTAGGTACTTGGTGCTAGCATCCACAGATGAGGGATACCATTCATCCTTTGTTTCTCTGAGCAGCCAGTGCTCTTAACCACTGCACCATCCCTCCTTTCCATTTAATTTCTTTTGATTTAATTTCTTTTTAAAAAATTCATACATGTAGCCGGGCGTGGTGGCACATGCCTTTAATCCTAGCACTTGGGAGGCAGGTGCAGGCGGATCTTTGTGAGTTCAAGGCCAGCCTGGTCTACAGAGTGAGGTCTAGGACAACTGGGACTACAGGGAGACCCTGTCTGGAAAAGACCAAAAAAAAAAAAAAAAAGAAAAAAATAATTCATACATGTATACATTGTATCTTGATTGTATCAATGTATTTTCATCTAACTCTACCCAGGACTTCCTGTTATATCTCCCTCCTTTATTTATTTATTTGTTTGTTTGTTTTTGAGGCAGGGTCTCCCTGTAGCCCCAGCTGTCCTGGAACTCACTATGTAGACCAGGCTATCCTGGAACTCACAAAGGTCCACCTGCCTCTGCCTCTGCCTCCTGAGTGCTGGAATAAAAACACAAGGCATCATGTCCAACAATGTATTTATTTATTTACAATTATTTATATTATTTATAACTGAGTCTAGTTAGTGATGTTAATATGGACATGATGAGGTTATCCCCTGGGGCCTGGGGAAACTACCAGTAGTCATACTCTCAAAGAAAAGTGCCTCTCCCTCCCCCAGCGGTCATCAACTGCTCTTAGCTCCTCAGCTAGGGCTGAGGTCTCAGTAGACCCTCTCTGCTCCATGCTGGAATTTTTCACTGGCTCAGTCTTGCATAGGTCTTATATAGGTGGGAGTTCATGTGTTTAAAAGCCATATCATGGGCTGGAGAGATGGCCTAGCAGTTAAGAGCACCGACTGCTCTTACAGAGGACCCAGGTTCGATCCCCAGCACCCACACGGCGGCTGAGAACCGTCTTTAACTCCAGTTCCAGGGGAATCCGACGCTCTCTTCTGACCTCCAAGGCATTGCATGACACGGGTGCACAAACCTACATGCAGACAGTACATTCATAAACATACAAGATAAATAAAAAAAAATAAAAAAGAAAAAAAAGCCATATCATTTGCAGAGGACAGTATTTCACAGAACTCCTGTACATCCTCCTGCTGTTACATTTTTTACTTCTTCTCTTACATGATGTCCTGTACACAGTAGTGCAACTGAAAAGTTTGGAGTAGAGGTTGCAACAGTCTTATTTGGTGGCAGCATAGAGAATAGAATTAAAGGGGGAGAGCATTGGAGGATGTGGGCCAGAATAAAAAAGCAGAGCCCATAAAGGAAGCCATGCCATGACCAAGTGAAAGAAGTGGGCTTGAACTAGGGGAAGGAGAAGGAGATGTGCAGAAAGGGATACTTGCACAATGTGCAGGACTGACAGACCTTGGTGTTTGACAAGTGGTTGAACTGGGGCTTGAAGGAGACTCTAGGATGACTGCCAGCGTCCAGCTGCAGTAACTGTGAAGGGAGTATCTTTCTAGAACTGGGAAAACTTGAAGGCACAAAAAAATTTTTTTTTTTTTGTCTTTTTGAGACAGGGTCTCCCTATAGCCCCAGCTGGCCTGGAACTCACTCTGTAGGCCAGGCTGGCCTTGAACTCACAGAGATCCACCTGCCTCTGCCTCCTGGGTGCTAGGATTAAAGGCGTGCGCCACCACACCCAGCTTAAAGACGGTTCTTAGCCACCATGTGGGTGCTGGGAATCGAACCTGGATCCTCTGTAAGAGCAGTCAGTGCTCTTAATGGCTGAGCCATCTCTCCAGCCCCAGCACAACATTTCTAATTATTAGTGTCTCTTAGAAAATACTCTTTTCATGAATATTTTAATGCTCAACTCATTAGGCCAGTTTTCTTCAAAAATAGTTCTAATTCGAGGCTAACTGAAACAATTTTCCTATGCTGTTTGGTTGGCACTTTCATCTATGCAGAGTGAATTGTTACTGCTTTAGTGAATCAAAGCCTCTACTGAGTTCAGCCTGGAGTTTGCATTCTGTAGGAGAATTCAGTGTGGATTTCCTGCAGTGGTTGTCAGTCATCACGATAGTCCTCTGCATATTAAATATTTCCTAAGTTCTTCTCACTCGGTGCATAATTATAGGGAAAGTGCATTTTGATTGACTAGAACAGACACCTGTCACAGAGAAATTCTAAAGTAAATTATTCTGTTTTATCAGGAATTTTTCATATAACTGTGTATGAATTCTTTTAGCTTTACAATTTAAAAGCCGTGTGTTTTTCGTCTGTTTGAAATGGAGTTAATTCTAACATAACTGAAAGTTTTACTGTAGCAATTTATTTCCTTTTTTTCTATTTAACATTTAGACTCAGAACTAATCAATAAGAGTGATATTTTTGCCCCTCTACCTGCTCTAAAAGGGTCAAAAGTCTAAATAACAAGCAAAATATAATATTACTAAACCATGTAATTAATCTTCAGAATTTTGATGGGTGACCATATGTTGTCTGAGTTGATGAACTCATTTGGGTAAAAGGTCCCCATGGGGCCTATTAGCACCACATCAAGCAAGCTCTGCTTTCTGCCATCCTGGCTTCTTCTTCAGCCCCGGCTGCTGGCCCATGAGTAAGTGCCGGGGCTCACAGAAGGAGCCAAGGAAGGAATCACTTCCTGCAAACCTGTCACCATCATCTCCTCAAGTTTTCCTAGCCTACAAGAAGATTCAGATTATAGTCTCTGTTTAAATAGAGTTTAGTTTTTTAATTAAGAAACTTTAAAGGAATTTGCCACAATTCAAAATGAACAAAAGATAATCAAAGGAAACCTTCTTGTAACTGTCTGCAGCAGCAAGTTCTTTCTTTTAGCACTGTCATGTTCATTTTTCCAGAACTAAGTAATGCATATACAAATACATCCTTTTTAAAAAATTTGTAATAGCAGAAATATTTATGCAGTGATCTGCACTGTCCCTTTCTTATTTAATATATTACATTCAATAGAGACATATAAACTTAGATTCTCTGGAAGTATAGTTATGGAATATAGTTATGCCAATAAATAGTCTTTTAAAACATTAATTTTATTTAGTATTTATTTATAAAAGTTTAAAATGGTATATTTTATTATAGAGCTAAGCCTTGTAAATATATTAGTGTTCGCCTTTGTCCCCTGTGTTAAAATTGTATACATAGCAAAGGGCTTCAAATAATCAAAATAATGTGGAAAAAGTAAAGCAGAGTTATAAGATTCCTATTTCTCAATTTTAAAACTTATTCCAGTAATAAAAATAACATGGAGCCAGGATAAGGATAATCATAAAGAATGATGAAATAGAATTGCGACTCCACAAATAACCCTATTCATTTGTGGCAAGTTGATTTTCAACAATAATGTGAAGAACATTCAATGGCAGGAAGAATAGTCTCTTGAACAGATGTGCTGGGATATATACCCACACACCCACACACAAAAAATTAGACTTTGCATACCACTGTGCACATGATGTATAGGAAGTAACTCAAAATGGGTCAAGCCATACAATTTAAAGACTGAAAAGCACAAGACTCTAAGAAGGAAATATAGTGGTAAGTCTTTATAACTCTCGAGTTTAGCCGAGGATGGTTAGACACCAGAAGCAAGAAGAAAAGAGAGCTGTACTGGACTTTGTTTAAGCAAGACATTTTATCCTTCACAGGACTAAAAAAAAAAAAATTAAAAGACAAGCTACAGAATGGAAGAAAGTGCTTGCTAATCATATATTTGGTATGAGCCTAGTGTTGAAAATATATTAATAAACATAAAAAGGACCATGTCCCCCCCCAAAAAAAAATTTTAAGAGTAATTAAAAAATATATAGACTAGGGGCTGGAGAGAGGGCTCAGCAGTTAAGAGCATGGGCTGTTCTGTCAGAGGACCCAGGTTCAAATCCCAGCACCTACACACTGGCTAACAACCATCTGTAACTCTAGTTCCAGGGGATCTGATGCCCTCTTCTGTCCTCCATGGGCGCTGCATGACATTGGTGCACTTACATACTTGCACGCATAACGTTCATACACATATAATAAAAATAAATAAAAAATTAAAAGACAGACTAAGATATGAAGCTCTGAGATTGCAAGAAGAAAAAGAAAATTATTTCAAGATACAAACTCACATAAGGACTTTTTGAACAGATCTCCAATTGCTCAGGAAATAAGCCTAACACCTAGCAAATGGGACTTCATGAAATGAAACATTCCTGTACAGGAAACAGCTGAGTGCTCAGTGAAGATTTAGCATATTCAATAGGAGAAATTTTTACCAGCTGTACAACTGATAGAGGATTAATATCCAGAATATACAAGGGACTCATAAAACTAAACAAAAAGGAAACGAATTACCTAATCAAAAATTGGATAAAGGAACCGAAAAAAGAATGCTCACAAATGTCTTATAAATTTTTGTTTGTTCCTTTGTTTCTTTGTTTTTGAAACAGGATCTCCTTGTAGCCACAGCTGGCCTGGAACTTGCTATGTCTACCAGTCTGGACTAGGTCTCACAGAGGTCTGTCTGCCTATGCCTCTCGAATAAAGGTGTGTCACCAAGCCCAGAACTTACCACTATTTTTAAGTCTTCAATATCCTTAACTATCAGCAAAATGCTAATTAAAATGACACTGACTCCGTCTTGCACAGGAATGGATACCGTCAAGAAAACAATTGATAACAAATCCTTGCAAATTTGTGAAGAAAAGGAAAACCGTCTCCTCTGTTCGTGGCACTGTGAACCAACAGAGAAGCTAAGGAAGTGTGTGTGGAGGAAGTTTCCCAAAATCTAAGAGCAGTCCATTTATATGTTTTATGACATTTATTGACTCACATATGTTGAACCATCCCTGCACCTCTGGAATAAAGCATACCTGATCATGGTGGATGATCTTTTTGAGTGCATCTGTATGGGGTTTGCGAACATTTTGTTCAGTATCTTTGCATCTATGTTCATTAAGGATATGGGCCTATAGTTTTCTTTCTTTGTTGTATCTTTACCTGGTTTTGGTATTGAGTGATGCTGGCTTCGTAGAAGGAGTTTGGAAGTTCTCCTTCTGTTTCTACCTCTTTGAATAGTTTGAGCAGTAGTGGTTGTAGATCTTCTTTGAATGTGTGATAGACTTCTGCTGTGAAGTCATCTGGGCCTGGACATTTTTACTTGGGAAGTTTTGTATTACTGTTTCAACTTCCTTATTTGTTACGAGTCTGTTTAAGCTATTGATCTCTTCTTGCTTTAACTTTGGTGGCCTCCATGACTCTAGAAATTCATACATTTCTTTTAGGTTTTCAAAGTTAATGGAGTATAGATTTTTAACATATTTCCTTACAATATTCTGGATTATTTGTGTTTGTGTGTGTGTGTGTGTGTCCGTTGTGATGTTTTCTTTTTTTTTTTTTTTGATATATTTTTTTCTCTTTTATTTGTTTATGTGATGTTTTCCCTTTCATATCTGATTTTCTTGATTTGGATTTGTTCTTTCTTTCTTTTGGTTAGCTGGGGCAAGGGTCTGTCTATCTTGTTTAACCTTTCAAATAACTGACTCTTTGATTCATTGCTTTTTTTTTTTTTTTTTTTGTATTTTCGAGACAGTCCCTTTAGTCCCAACTGGCAGGGAGCTCACTCTGTAGACCAGGCTGGCTTGAACTCACAGAGATCTGCCTGCTTCTGCCTCCCAAGTGCTGGGATTAAAGGTGTGCGCCACCACACCTGGCTTAAAGACAGTTCTTAGCTGACATGTGGGTGCTGGGAATTGAACCTGGGTCCTCTGAAAGAGCAGTCAGTGGTCTTAATGGCTGAGACATCTCTCCAGCCCCAAGATTCATTTCACATTTCAGCATACTTTGTTTGTGACACTTGTCCAGAACTTTCCGAGAGGTTTTTCAGGCTGCCAAGATGCTGTAGCAGCAGAAGTCTTTACAAAGTGATGTCTGTTTCTGTTCTATTAGCTGCCAGTGTCAAGGGAAGAAGCCTTTCCGGCCTCTGCTGCCGCTGCTGCTGCCCTGGCTGTGCTCTTCCCATGGCTGTTCAGAATTTCCAGTGCTTTTCTGATAGCTGTCTTTCAGTTTTCCCCAGACTATATTATTTCCCAAAGATTTTGACCTGAGTGTCTCCCAGCACTTTTTGTTTGTTTCTTTTCTTTCATTTGAGCTGGCCCTGGGACCCATGAAGACCAGATTGTCCTCTGCCTGCCTCTGCCTCCCAACTGTTGGGATTAAAGGCATGTGCCACTGCCCCCAGCTTTGCATTGGTTTCTTTCTTTTTTTTTTTTTAACTGGTTATACACACAAAGCACACAGGTACATAGTTGTGGTTATCTTCAGTCTAAAGGATTCCTTCACACATATGTAGAGTTGGCTTAGCAACCATCAATTCCTTTAGCTTGATTTTATAGAGGAAAACTTTTTCAATTATAACGAATAATTTATCTGGATATAGTGGTCACTTCTTACCTTTCAGGACCTAAAGCTCTTCTGGCTTTGAAAGTTTCTGTGTAGAACCTGTTGTTATTCTGATGGGCCAACTGTTATATGGGACTTGGTGTTTCTTTCATGCAGCTTTCCATACACTCTGTGTCCTCTATCTTTTGGGTTTTAACTATGGTATTATGTGTGTGTGTGTGTGTGTGTGTGGTGTAGGGGTTATTATAGTTTTGTCTGCTTGGTGTTCTAAATGGGCACCTCTTTCATTATATTTGGGAAATCATCTACTATGATTTTATTGAAACACCTTTAACATTAAAATTTCTCCTTTTATTCCCATGACTTATAGACTTTGTCTTTTTACAATATCCAGTAGATCCTGAATATTCGATCTATACTTCTCCATTCACCACTATCTGAATGCTCTAACACTGTCTTCAAGCTGGCGTATTCTGTCCTCCCTTTGATCCACTCGATTGGTGACCCACTGTTATCTTCACGGACCTTTTTACATGACTTACCGAAATTTTCTTTTTTTTTTCAAATTACTTATACCTTTATATGCATATCCTACAATTGATCTACTCAGCTATCCATTTACCTATGAGAAAAGACTATGTATGAGAGTATGCAGGTCTTTCTGGAAATATTTTGTAATTTTTTCCACAAACATTTAATGTCTTTGGATTTTACCCTTAGAAAATTTAGTTTTTGTTACTATATTTTATTTTCTAATATTTTTATTGTTAGTAAACTTTTTCGTACATCATGCATCATTTCTCAGTCCAATTTAGACTCATTTCCCTTTCCACGCCCCTCACCCCACCCGACTTCCTGCATTCTGCTGTACAAGTCTTACATCTTTTTTTGAATCTTTCTAGGGTTTCTTCCAAGGCAGAGGATTTTTTTTTTT
>VZQC01011906.1:72366-140737 GCA_009823505.1 Rhizomys pruinosus | reverse complement strand
ACATCTGGGATTATGTCAAATGTTGTCTTGGTTGTTTTGTGCTGGGACCTAGACATCTGGGATTATGTCACATGTTGTCTTGGTTGTTTTGTGCTGGGATCTAGACATCTGGGATTATGTCACGTTGTCTTGGTTGTTTTGTGCTGGGATCTAGACATCTGGGATTATGTCACATGTTTTCTTGGTTACTTTGTGCTGGGACCTAGACATCTGGAATTACGTCACATGTTGTCTTGGTTGTTTTGTACTGGGACCGAGATGTCTGGAATTATGTCACATGTTGTCTTGGTTATTTTTGTGCTAGGACCTAGACATCTGGAATTATGTCACATGTCTTGGTTGTTTTGTACTGGGACCTAAACATCTGGGATTATGTCAAATGTTGTCTTGGTTGTTTTGTGCTGGGACCTAGACATCTGGGATTATGTCACATGTTGTCTTGGTTGTTTTGTGCTGGGATCTAGACATCTGGGATTATGTCACGTTGTCTTGGTTGTTTTGTGCTGGGATCTAGACATCTGGGATTATGTCACATGTTTTCTTGGTTACTTTGTGCTGGGACCTAGACATCTGGAATTACGTCACATGTTGTCTTGGTTGTTTTGTACTGGGACCGAGATGTCTGGAGTTATGTCACATGTTGTCTTGGTTACTTTGTGCTGGGACCTAGACATCTGGAATTATGTCACATGTCTTGGTTGTTTTGTGCTGGGACCTAGACATCTGGGATTATGTCAAATGTTGTCTTGGTTGTTTTGTGCTGGGACCTAGACATCTGGGATTATGTCACATGTTGTCTTGGTTGTTTTGTGCTGGGATCTAGACATCTGGGATTATGTCACATGTTGTCTTGGTTGTTTTGTGCTGGGACCTAGACATCTGGGATTATGTCACATGTTGTCTTGGTTGTTTTGTGCTGGGATCTAGACATCTGGGATTATGTCACATGTTGTCTTGGTTACTTTGTGCTGGTACCTAGACATCTGGAATTACGTCACATGTTGTCTTGGTTGTTTTGTACTGGGACCGAGATGTCTGGAGTTATGTCACATGTTGTCTCGGTTACTTTGTGCTGGGACTTAGACATCTGGGATTATGTCACATGTTGTCTTGGTTACTTTATGCTGGGACCTACACATCTGGGATTATGTCACAGGCAGTGCCTCTCATCTTTCTTTTTTTTTTAATTTTATTTATTTTGTATGTGTATGGATATGCTGTCTGCATGTAGGTTTGTGCACCTGTGTCATGCTATGCTGCAGAGGTCAGAAGAGGGCATCGGATTCCCCTGGAATTGGAGTCAAAGACAGTTCTCAGGCGCCATGTGGATGCTGGGGATCAAACCCGGGTCCTCTGCAAGAGCAGTCGGCGCTCTCAACCGCTAGGCCATCTCTCCAGCCCAACCTCTCATCTTTCTTGAGCGCATGTTTAGATCTTTGTTTGTTTTTTTGAGTAATTTTATTATTTATTTATTTATTTTTGTATGTGTGTAAGTGTACTGTCTGCATGTAGGTTGGTGCACCCGTGTCGTGCAATGCCTCGGAGGTCAGAAGAGGGTGTCAGATTACCCTGGAACTAGAGTCAAAGACGGTTCTCGGCCGCCATGTGGGTGCTGGGGATCGAACCCGGGTCCTCTGCAAGAGCAGTTGGCGCTCTTAACCGCTAGGCCATCTCTCCAGCCCCAATCTTTGTTGTGACCCCCAACTTGTCAGATTGTGACCCGGTTGACTGGTGTTTGATGTTCAGTCTTGGGGCCACTCTGTGAAAAGGGTGTAAAAAGTGGTCTCAATTCAGTTAGGAATAGTTGCTTTTTTTTTTTTTTTTTTTTTTNCTACAGACTCCCTCTGGAGCCATAACCCTTCCTTCCGTAAGTTGCCTTGGTCATGGTGTTACTAAGATAGAAAGAAGCTGGTATAGAGTATGCTCTATTGCTGTCAAGAGCCTGACCATACCAGTTTTTGGAGAAATGTGGAAGACTTTGGACTTCTTTTTTTTTTTTTTGCTTGCGGTTCTTAGCCTCCGCCTTTAACGGCTGTGCTATCCCCACAGCACTAGTTGCCACTTCTAAACCTCAGCTTCCAGGACAGTCCCTGAGCTCACGGGTGGGTGAAGAGGCTGCTACACGAGTGGTTGGATAGCTATGTCCATGTTGATTTTATTAGAGGGACAGAAGTGATTCCAATTCATTAATTATCCAAGAAAACCTGCGAAGCTGGGCCAGCGCAAAAGCAGCAGAACCTGCCGGGTCATGTGGGATTCTGAAAAGAAATGCTGGGAACTGGAAATTCACCAGATGGGTGAATGTGTAGGGTGGTGATCTGAGCTAGACCTGGGAGCTAGGACAGCCCACAGGAAATGCTGGTGTTGCAGAATTCACTAGAATAGCAGGCAGAGAACAGGAGTGTGCAACCTGAGCTCTGTAAGGGAGCGGAAGATGGGACGCCACACGGGGAACACTGGAGTTGGAGAAGTCAAGGTCTGGTGTGTGTACGGTAGTGCACTACCTAAACTAGACTTGGAACTGGGCCAGGGAAAGAAGATGCTTGGATGTGGGGCTGATCAAATCGTCAGGTGCATGGGACTCATCTATTGTTTTGAGGTTTGGTTTGATCTTGTTTTTCCAAGGTTTTGAGGTATACCATTAAGTTATCACTTTGAGATGTTCCAAGCATTTTGATGTAGGTAATTAATTATACATTTTCTGCTTAGGACTGCCCTCATAGATTTTGATATGCTGTGTTTTGATTCTACAAATTTTTTTAAATTCCTTCAGTGATCCAATTATCATTTTAACAGTGTGTCATTTAGTGTTCACGAATTTGTGTACTTTCAGTAGCTTCTACTGCTGTTGATATCTAGCTTGATTCCATTGTAGTAATACTGAATACAGGATGTTGTTTCAACTTTCCTGCAGTTGTTAAGACTTCCTTTGTGTCTAGTATGTAATACATTTTGGTGAAGATTCCATGGGCTGGTGAGAAGAACACATATTCTTTGTAGTTTGGATGGAATGCTCCATAGATGTCTGGTGAGTTCATTTAACTTATGAAGTCATTTATCTCCAATTCTTCTTTATTTAATTTTTGACCAGATAATCTGTACATTATTCAGTCTGGTATACTTAAATCACCCACTGTCACTGTGTTGGGATTAATTTGTGATTTTTACACATAGTAACTTTTTTATAAAAGGGGTGCTTCTGTATTTGGTACATATATATATTTAAATTCTATTTATTTATTGATTCATTCACTCATACATTCATTTACATTTTATGTGTATGAGTGTTTTACCTGCATATATTTAAGTGCACTAGTGACATGCAATGCCCTCAGAGGCCAGGAAAAGGCATCAGATCCCCTGGAACTTGAGTAACAGACAGTTGTTACTGCCATATGAGTGCTGGGAACCAAACCCAGGTCCTCTGCAGGGCACCTAGTGCTCCTAACTACTGAGCCATCTGTACAGTATATGGAACATATATGTTTAGAGTCATACTATCATCTTGATGGATTACTGGGGTGTGTCATTCACAGTTCTGGGGCTTGAACACACAGCTTTGTGCATACTAGACAAACTACTAACTCAACTGCATCATCAGCCCTTTAAAGATTTTAGTATAGGTTTTTCTATGACACTTTCATTTGTGTATATAAAGTATTTTAATATTGTTCACTCTTTTTACTTTCCCACTCACTATGATTCCCTTCATCTTCTGAACTAATCCTTTATATATTTCTATGATTTTTTGATGATCCAATGAGTTTCCTTAGGCTGCTTTCAGGAGCATGGGTAGAGGGTTGTTTACAGAAACATAGGTACTTTAAAGTAGATATACCAATGAAGAAATGTATAATCTTTCCCTAACTCAACTATTAATATCCTATAATCCTCAGGAATGTGGATTAGCCTAACATTGGGCAGATCTTGTGCAGGTAAGTGCTGTGAATGTGATACGGTCAGATCATACCTATAAGTCAGTGTTCCACACCCCCCACCTCTCTCTGGCTCTTACATTCTTTCCATCTCTTCTTCTGTCATGTTCTCTGAGCATTGAAGGGGGAGGGTGTGATATGGATGTCCAGTTATGGGAGAGAATTCAACTGTCATTTACTCTAGTCACATTGATTAGTTATGAGTCTCTAGAGTTATTATTATGCACTGCGAAAAGAACATTCTCTGACTAAATCAAACAGGAACACTAATATATGAGTATATATAAAAATATTTAAGCCGGGCGTGGTGGCACAAGCCTTTAATCCTAGCACTTGGGAGGCAGAGGCAGGCAGATCTTTGTGAGTTCAAAGCCAACCTGGTCTACAGAGTGAGTTCCAGGACAGCTGGGGCTACAGGGAGACCCTGTCTCAAAAAGACCAAAAAAAAATAAAATAAAATTTAGAAGACAATTGATGGGTATGTAGTATCCATTTAGCAAAACAATAGGTTCCTGAATGGGGCCAAAGACTTCAACCAACACAGATTTTGACCCAGTTCATAGCACCAGATAGGAACACCCTCCTGTGGGGTAACCTCACATCCAATAAGAAAGCAGTTATTCAACCTCATAAAAGACTTGCCTCTATTGCATCATGGGGCACATCATGCTGGCTGGACTGGAGTGTTGCTTTTCAGTGTCTACAACTAAGCAGACTGCTGATACCTTATAGTAGCAATAAACAAGTATCTCTATGATAGGAGTAGAGTCCTTGGGCATATGTTTGTTATTGGTACTTCTGGGTCATATGCTAATGTAATTTATATAATTTTTAAGAAATCTTCATACTCATTTCCCTAGTGGCTGTGCCATTCTGACTGGTATGAAATGGAAGATCAAAGTAGTTTTAATATCCCCTGATAGCAAAGGATGTTGAAATTTTAAAAACATTTATTGGGTCTTGTATTTCTTCATTTGAGACTGTTGGTAGTGTTGAACAGGGTCTCCCTTTAGTCCCAGCCGGCCTGGAAATCACCGTAGACAGGCTGGCCTTGAGCTGACAGGATCACACCTGCCTCTGTTGCGGATTTAAAGGTGTGTACCCACATGCCTGCTATTTCTTTCCTTTTTTTATTTTTTATTATTTTTGTATGCGTATGAGTGTACTGTATGCATGCAAGTCTGTGCACCCGTGTTCGTCAATGTCTGCGGAGTCAGAAAGCAGCGGTCTCGGAGTTCTCCTGGAACTGAGGTTCTCCTGGAATTGGAGTTACAGTATGTTTTCAGCTGGCCCATGGGTGGGTGTGGACGCAAAACCTGTGTGTCCTCTGCAAGAAGAGCAGTCGGCTGCTCTTAACCACTAACCTATATCTCTCAGCCACCCTCTTTCTTTTTTTTTTTTGTTTTTTCTTTATTTTATTCATTTTTATTGGTTTTTAAAATCTCCATGAGTTCATGGAGTTACTAGAGCTTCTTTTGCTGTTGAATTTTGCGTGTTGATATAAGCTATTCATGTGGTATGATAGAATGCGATGGAATTATTTCACTTTTTAAATATTTTTAGATTTGTTTTGGTTCTCAGACTGTGGTCAATTCTGACAAAACGCATGGGCTGCTGAGTAGAATAGTGTATGTACAGTGCACCCATGTGTTATAGTGCCCCACCGCAGGTACGAGAGAGTGCATGATCCCTTGGAACCTGGAGTTCTAGAATCGAATTACTTCCACCATGTGGGTGCTGGGGACTCGAACCCAGGGTCCTCGGTAAGATGCGTAGCCAGTTCTCTGAACCACTGAGCCATCTCCTGTTTTAATATTTGTTTTTTTTTATTGTATTTTTATATTGTTCTGATTTTATTTATATATTATATATAGAATAATATATCATATAGTATATCTATACTTTGATTTTTTTTTTGGTATTTTTGCGAAGGTCTCCCTTTAGTCCCCGCTGGCCTGGCGCCCCCTTTTTAGACCAGGCTGGCCTTGAGCTGACAGAGATCCCCCTGCTCTGTTGGGATTAAAGGTGTGTACCACCATGCCTGGCTATTTCTTTCTTTTTTTTTATTTATTTTTTTTGTATGCGTTAGTGTAATGTATGCATGCAAGTCTGTGCACCCGTGTCGTTCAATGCTGCGGAGGTTACGTCAGAAGAGGGTCTCGGAGTTCTCCTGGAACTGGAGAGTTCTCCTGGAATTGGAGTTACAGATGGTTCTCAGCTGCTCAGGTGGGTGATGGATCACAAACCCTGGGTCCTCTGCAAGAGCAGTCGGTGCTCTTAACACTACCTATCTCTCCAGCCCCATCTTTCTTAATTTATTCTTTGACCCATTCATCATTCAGGAGTGTGTTGTTTAATCTCCATGAGTTCATGGAGTTACTAGAGCTTCTTTTGCTGTTGAATTTTTGCTGTTTTATTTATTCTTTTTTTTTTTTTTTATTTATTGTTTTTAAATATTTGTTGAGATTTGTTTTGTGTCTCAGAATGTGGTCAATTTTAGAAAAACTTGCATGGGCTGCTGAGTAGAAAGTGTATGTAAGTGCACCCATGTTGTATAGTGCCCACACAGGTAAGAGTAGGATGTCAGATCCCTTGGAACTGGAGTTATAGATGATTATTAGCCACCATGTGCGTGCTGGGGACTGAACCCAGGTCCTCTGTAAGAGTAGCCAGTTCTCTTAACCATGAGCCTAACCTCCAGCCTCTGATATGTATTTTTTTTGTATATTATTTTATATTTATATTTTTATATATTATATATATAATATATAATATATAGTCATAATTATAATATCTATATTTATTTTTTTTTTTTTTTTTTTTTTGAGTCAAGTTCCCTGTAGCCCAGCTGCCTGGAAAACTCACTCTATCGAGACCAGGCTGGCTTGAAACTCACAGGATCTTCCTGCCTTTGAACTCACATAAAAGTAGACTAAGAAAATGGCAACAGACAGTCTCAAATGAAGAAATACAAGACCAAAAAATGTTTGTATAAAATATCAAACATCCTTTGACCTATCACGGGGATATTAAACTACTTTTTGATTTCCCATTCATCACCATCAGAATGGCAACAGCCCCACTAGGGATAATGAAGTATGAAGATTTCTTAAAATTATATAATTAATTAGCATCATGACCCAGAAACCATAACAAACGATATGCCCAAGGGGATTCTACCCCTATACCTGAATACCTTTTGTTTTTGCTATCTAAAGGTATCAGCCGTCTGCGTAGTTGTTAGGAACACTGAAAAGCAAACACGTCCAGTCCCAGCCAGCATGCTGCTGCTCCACAGATGTGCATAGAGGCCAAGTCTTTTATGAGGTTGACTAACTGCTTTCTTATTGGATGTGAGGTTACCCCACAGGAGGGTGTTCCTATCTGGTGCTATGAACTGGGTCAAAATCTGTGTTGGTTGAAGTCTTTGGCCCCATTCAGGAACCTATTGTTTTGCTAAATGGATACTACATACCCATCAATTGTCTTCTTAAATTTTATTTTATTTTTTTTGGTCTTTTTGAGACAGGGTCTCCCTGTAGCCCCAGCTGTCCTGGAAACTCACTCTGTAGACCAGGTTGGCTTTGAATCACAAAGATCTTCCTGCCTCTGCCCTCCCAAGTGCTAGGATTTCAAGCATGTGCCACCCACGCCCGGGCTTTTAAATATTTTTATATAAACTCATATTATTCTTGTTCCTGTTTGATTTAGTCAGAGAATGTTCTTTTCGCAGTGCATAATAATAACTCTAGAGACTCATAACTAATCAATGTGACTAGAGTAAATGACAGTTGAATTCTCTCCCATAACTGGACATCCATATCACACCCTCCCCCTTCAATGCTCAGAGAACATGACAGAAGAAGAGATGGACAGAATTGATAATAGCCAGGAGAGGTGGGGGGTGTGGAACACTGACTTATAGGTATGATCTGACCGTATCACATTCACAGCACTTACCTGCACAAGATCTGCCCAATGTTAGGCTAATCCACATTCCTGAGGATTATAGGATATTAATAGTTGAGTTAGGGAAAGATTATACATTTCTTCATTGGTNAAAAAAAAAAAAAAAAAAAAAAAAAAAGAAAAGAAACAAAGAAACAAAGAAAAGTATTCCTGGAATTAAACAAAAATACAATACAACAACACCTCTGGGACACCTTAAAAGCAGTTATAAGAGGGAAATTTATAGATTTTAAATCCTACATTAAAAATTGGAGAGAGCACATGTAAATGACTTAACAGTACAACTCAAGACCCTGGAAAGGCAAGAGCAAGCCAATCATAAAACTAAGAGACAAGGAGAAGTAACAAAAATCAGGGCAGAAATGAAATAGAAACAAAGAACCAATGAATCTAAGAGCTTGTTCTTTGTAAAACCAAACAAGATAGATAGACCCTTGTCCAAGATAACCAAAAGAAAGTAGGAGCAAATCCAAATCAGAAACGAAAGGGGAAACATCACAATGGACACCAAAAAAATCCAGAACACTGTAAGGGGATACTTTGAAAATCTATACTTCATTAAATTTGAAAATCTAAAAGAAATGGGGGCTGGAGAAATGGCTCAGCGGTTGAGAGCACCAACTGCGTTTGCAGAGGACCTGGGTTCAATTCCCAGCACCCACATGTTGGCTAAGAACGTCTTTAAGCCAGGCGTGGTGGTGCACACCTTTAATCCTAGCACTCAGGAGGCAGAGGCAGGCAGAGCTCTATGAGTTCAAGCCCAACCTGGTCTACAAAGTGAGTGGACTAATTTCTAAAATAATGGACACCAAAAAGTTAAGCCAAGAATAGATCAACAGTTTAAACAGACCCATAACAAATAAGGTAACTGAAACAGTAATACGAAAACTCCAGATTAAAAAAAGTCGAGGCCCAGATGGATTCATAGCAGAATTCTACCAGATAGTCAAAGATGTATAACCAATACTGCTTAAATTATTCAAAAACAGAGGAAGAACTTCCAAACTCCTTCTATGAAGCCAGCATCAATCTAATACCAAAACCAGGTAAAGATAAGCAAAGAAAGAAAACTATAGGTCCATATCCTTAATGAACATAGATGCAAAGATACTCAACAAAATACTCACAAACTGGGGTTGGAAAGATGGCTCAGCAGTTAAGCACGCTGACTCTTTTTGCAGAGGACCAGGGTTCAATTCCCAGCACCCACATAGCGGCCAAGAACCATCTTTAACTCCAGTTCGGGGGAATCCAACACCTTCTTCTGACCTCTGAGGCATTGCACGACATGGGTGCACCAACCTACATGTAGATAGTACACTCATACACATAAAAAATAATAAATAAAATACTTGCAAACTGCATAGAGATGCACATCAAAAAGATCATCCACCATGGTCAAGTCAGCTTTATTCCAGGTATGTTTCAAAAGACATAAGTCAATGAATGTAATAATACACAAATGGACTTCCAAACAGAAATCACACAGTCATCACTAGATGCAGAAAAGGCCTTTGAAAAATCCAACATGCATTCATGTTAAAAGTCCTAGAGGGAAGTGTTCTGGAGGGAACATACTTCAACAAAATTAAAGTTCTATACAAGAAACTTGTACACAACACCTTTCTAAATGGAGAAAAACCTGAAGCATCACCATAAAAATCAGGAGCCTGACAAAGCTGTCCACTATCTCCATTCTTTTTCAGTATAATGATTAAAACTCTTGCTAGTACAATAATGCAAGACAAGGAAATTAAAGGAGTATTAATTTGAAATGAAATAAAATTATTACTATTTGCAACAGAAAACTGTCAGAAATGATTAATACTTTCAGTAAAATAGCAAGTTAAAAACTCAACTTCCAAGGCTGGAGAGATGGCTCAGAGGTTAAGAGTACCGACTGCTCTTGCAGAGGACCTGGGTTTGATTCCCAGCATTCACATGGAGGCTAAGAACTGTCTTTAAGCTGAGTATGGTGGTGCATGCCTTTAATCCCAGCATTCAGGAGGCAGAGCCAGGCAGGTCTCTGTGACTTCCAGGCCAGCGGAGGCTGGGAGACACTGTCTCAAAAAAAAAAAAAAAAAAAAAAAAGAATCGAAATCGAACTCCATTCAGTTGCCTTTTTTTTTTAATAATATTATTGGGTAGCAAAAATATCAAATCTAGACCCGACATTCTCCCCCAATGTGCCCCCACCGCACGAGAGCTCATGTATTCTGCCAACATGCTTTTGATTTCATCAGTCCCCTGGCCGTATTCTTCATGTGGAAATTGACTGTTTGAGCAGAAGTTCAACTGTTTCAGTCAGTTCTTGATCCAGTTCCTTTTGTGTTGTTATTGGTTGTTGTTGCTATTGCTGTTTCCAATATGCATAACTCCCAACTGCTTGGACAAACTCAAGGGGCCGTGCAAAAAAGAAAATCACAACTAGGTAATTGGCCTAGCATCCACAGATAAGGGATACCATATGTCGTTTGTTTTCCTGGACTGTGTTAACTTCACTCAACATGATGTCTGTTATCTCCAGCCATTTTCTTGAAAAGCTCATGATCACTTTCTTTACTGCTGCATAGACTCCATTGTGTAGATGTACCACATTTCTTCTATCCACTCATCAGTTTAAGGGCATTTGGGATTGGTTCCAGCTCCGTGCTAGTGTGAAGAGAGCTCTTCAAATAAACATGCTGTGCATGTATCTCTTCTGCATGGGGTGAGTCTTTGAGGGTACAATGCCCAGGAGTGCTATGGCTGGGTCGGGTGGCGTGAATTCATTCCAATCTCCAAAGGGTTTCTCCACACTGCTTTGCATAGAGGCTGTATGAGTTTACATCCCACCAGCAGGGATGAGTGTTCCTCTTTCCCCACAACCTCTCCAGGCACTTTCGTAATCATTTTGTTTCTGATCCTAGCCAGTTCTTATTGGAGTAAGATGGTGATATCTTAAAGGGTTTTGATTTGCATTTCCTTAATGATTAGTATGTTGAATACTTCTTAAGTGTTCTCAGCCATCTCTAACTTCTCACTTGTGACTCTCTGTTCAGTTCTTTTGCTCCATCTATTGAGTGGTCATTTTGTTTTCTTTCTTCTTTGTTTTTTGGAGTAGTTTATATGTTTCTGGAAATCAATGCTTTGTCAGATGTTTTTTTTTTTTTTTTTTTTTTTTTTTATTTTCTTATTTTTTTACTTCCTTGATTTGTTCTTTTGATGTACAGAAGCTTTTTGAGTTAATGAGGTCCATTCGTCAATTGTCAACCTTACTTCTTGCACAGCTGCTGTCTGATTTAGGAAGTCTTTTCCTACACCTAGCTCTTGTATTCTTGCTGCAACTTTTTCTTCTATCGCCTCAGAGTTTGGAGTTTCATGTAGAGGTCTTTGAATCCATTTCGAGTTGACTTTTGTACAGGGTGAGAGGTATGGGTTTAATTCCATTCTTCCTACAATTGGTGATCCAGTTTGCCAACACCACTTGCTGAAGATGCTGTCTTTCTCCATTGTTGTCTTCTTGGCCCCCTTGTCAAATATGAGATGGTTGAAATTGTATGTGCTCAGTTTGGATTTCGGTTTTTTTTTCCATGGTCAACAGGTCTCGCTCTCTCTCTCTCGCAAGTACCAGCTGTTTTTATGACTATAGCCCTGTAGTATAGTTTGAAGTCTGTATAGAGATCCCCGCTGTGTTGCTCTTTTCGCTCAGGGTTGTTTTGGCTATTCGGGGTCTTTGTTTTCCCAAATAGGTAATTTAAGGACTTTTCCCAAGCCTGTGAAGGAAACTCTTGGGGATTTTTGATTGGCATTGCGTTAAATCTATACAAGAGTTTCGGTTAAAATGGACATTTTTACAATGTTAATTTCTTCAATCCATGAGCATGCATGGGAGGTTTTTCCATCTTCTGATGTCTTCTTCAATTTCTTTCTTTAAAGGTTTAAAATTTTTGTTGTAGAGATCTTTGGTGTCTTTGGTTAGGTTTGTTCCTAGGTATTTTATTGTTTTTGAGGCTATTGTGAGTGGGAAGGTCTCTTTGAATTCTTTCTCCAGTTGCTTAGAACACATACTATTAAACCATCACTTTTCCATTTCTTGTCTTGGCAATATGATGTTAACATTCATATCACAAGATAAGACAGTACAACCTTAAAAAGAGCCATAGTACTTATAAAATCCAAACACATAAACATTCACAGGCGTGGTGGTCGCACACACCTTTAATCTCAGCACTGGGGAGCCAGAGGCAGGTGGATATCTGGGAGTTCAAGGCCAGCCTGGTCTACAAAGTGAGTTCCAGGCCAGCTGGGGCTGCAGGGATACCTTGCCTCAAAAAGACCAAATAAAAAAATAAATAAAAAAGTTCACAGTCTATGTTAAAAGCCTCTTAACTGTGGGCTCCTATAAAATCTAAAACAAGTACTCTTATTTCAAAGGGAAGAATCAGGCACACCTAAGCAAAACTCAAGTCCAGCAAAGTAGCTCAAGACTGGACATCTGGGATTCACTCACAACCTTCTGGCTGCAAAAGATTTCGGCAGCTCCACTTCTCTGACTCTGCTGTCCACAGCACACACAGCTTGCAGACCCAAGCCAGCTCCATTCCACACCTGCTGCTGCCCTTGGTGGTTATCCCATGGTCCTGCCATCTCCAAAAGGCTTTGGTCTCCACTGATAGTGAGGCTGCACCTTCACCAATGGGTACTTCTGACCTCTCCTGGTGCAAAGCCTCAGCTTCTCTTCATGACCCTACAATACTGGAGTCTTCACCACAACCAAGGTGCACATTCACTAATGGCCTTTCCTGGCCTCTCACAGTGCTAAGCCTCAGCTGCTCTCTCTGACCCTGTGGGATACTGTATCTTCTATGAAATGGATTTATCACTGTAAACTACAAAGATGGTGTCTTGTTTACTTAAAGACAGTGGCAAAGCTGAGCCTGCAGCAAGGTTCCCAAGATGCTGGCATTCCCACTATGATTTTGGGAACTCTGCACAGAACTTGGGGACTCTGGGACACTGCTGGGGCATGTTAAAAGCCTGTCACATGGGGCTGGGGCTCTCTAACCATTTCACCTTCATGGGTGTAGGGAACAGAATTCATGTCAGGTCTCTGGGTAGCCATGCTGGAAAGGAGAACTGCTGCATGGCTAGTGAGTGTATGCTCTCCTCTATCACTTTGTAAGTAAGCCTAATAAATTCTCTAGTCTTTCTAGATTGGAGAGTCAGCTCCTTGCTTTGACTAATAACCACAGGATCCGATAACGGCAGAAGTGGGGCAGGACGCTGTATGTATGGGCACTCTCTCCCGGGAGAAAAATTCTCTGCAACAGACCCCTTCACATTTCAACACCAGAACCATATACAAGACACATTACCAAGTCCTGCTTCTGGCTTGAGATGGAGGCTTGGGCCCCCTCTGGACCACAGCCTTTGTATGCTGACTTTGAGGAGGAAATTGTTCCCAGAAGATTTCACCACAATAATGCTGGTCTCTTGTTACTTAGAGCTGATTTTTCAGCCCCAGCTAACCAGCATCAATTGTCCCAGTAAAAGAAAGGTTTCACTTCAAGTTCTGGTCTCTTGTTACTTACAGCTGATTCTTCAGCCCCAGCTGACCAGAACACAGATTCTCAATTCAAAATATCATACAAACAGCAGGGCATAGTGGCACATGCCTTTAATCCTAGCACTTGAGAGGCAAAGGCAGGCGGATTTCTGTGAGTTCAAGGCTAACCTGGTCTACATAGAGAATTCCAGGACAGCTGGGACTACAGGGAAACCCTGTCACAAATAGACCAAATAATAATAATAATTCATACAAACAGCCCTGATCCCTTTGAAACTTCACAAGCCAGGCCTCCATTGTCTACAACTCTTTCAGCATAACTGGTCCAAGTTCCACAGCAACACTCTCTAAGCACTCAACAGCTTTTCCAACCCAATGTTCCAAATGCTTCCAAAATCCTCCCCAAAACACCAAGGTCAGGACTGTAGCCTACTCTCTGGTACCAATTTCTGTTCTAGTTTCTTTTCAATTGCTGGGATAAAACACTCTGATCAATACCAACTTGGGGAGGAAAGGGTTTATTTAGCTTACAACTCCCAGATCACATTTCATCACTTATGGAGCCCAAGGTAGGAACTCAGGGCAGGAACCTGGAGGCAGGAACGCTGCTTACTGGCTTGTTCCCCTGACCTATGCTCAGCCTGCTTTCTTATACAATACAGGTCTACCTGCCCAGGGGTGGCAATGCCCACGGTGGTCTGGGCTCTCCCACATCACTCAACAATAAAAAAAAAAAAAATACCCCACAGACATGGCCACAGGTCAGTCTAATGGAGGCAATTCCCCAATTGAGGCTCCCTCAATCCAGCTGTGTCAAGTTGATAATAAAGCTATCCAGCACAACACATAAAGCAAGTATTTAAGAGTTTAAAATATAAATTAACCTCTGTGAGCCCAAGGACAGCCTGATCTACGTAGCAAGTTCCAGTACAGCTGGGGCTACAAGGAGACCCTGTTTCAAACAGACCAAAAAGATAAAAATAAAAAATAGAAATAGAAATTAAAACCTGAGTACTTTATAGAATTCAGAAGACATATAATAACATATTAACTAAACAAACATTTCACAACAGATAAAACCAAAATGAAAATACACCAACACAAAACTGAAGAAATTATCACTTCTGGGTAGGTGCATGCCTGTAATCCTAACTCCACTACAGAGGTAGAGGCAGAGGCAGGAGGATCAGGGGTTGGAAACCAGCCTCAACTATATGTCACCATGCCTCTAATTTTTTGTTTGTTTTAAGCACAGAGGGCCGATGAGATGGTTCATCAGGTAAAGGCACTTGCCACCAACCCCACAACATGAGTTTGAGTCCCAGAATCAACATCATGGAAGGGGAGAATTCATTTCCACAAGATGTCCTCTGACCACCACAGCCTAGAAACACAAAAAAATGTAACAATGTACTGGTTAATTCTGCACTGCTGTGACAAAACGCCTCACATAAAGAAAATAGGAAATGGTCACTTGGCTCACAGTTTCAAAGGGCTCCCTCCCTGGCTGCTTGGCCCTGTGCACCTGGACAGGACATCATGGCAGGAGACTTTGGCAGAGGACAGAGATTCCAAGGACACAGCCTCAGTGACCTCCTCCTTCAGATAGGCCCCGCCTCTTCAAGTATCTAAAACCTCCCAAAATAGCACCAGCAGCCAGGATGCAAGCACATACCACCACCCAGCCAAACTAAGTGACAAACAGAAAATCTGTTTCTAAGTAAATTAAATCAGAAACCAAAGAAAGGCCCCATTGATGAATGCCAGCACATATTGGGGGGCGGGGTATACAAGCAGTCTCTTCAAACTTCCCCAACACAGCATCACTAGAGAAAACCTTTGGGGGGGGGTGCAGGTGCATGCAGGTAGGCATCCATGTGTGCTTGTGTATGCAGGGCCAAAGGTCAACCCTGGATGTCCTTCTGGAGAAGCCATCCACCTAGTTGGTATTTTTTTTTTTAATTTTATTTATTTCCATATGTGTATGAATGTATTGTCTGCATGCAAGTCTGTGCACCCGTGACGTGCAATGCCGCGGAGGTCAGAAGAGGGCGTCGGACTCCCCTGGAACTGGAGTTCTCCTGGAATTGGAGTTTCAGACGGCTCTCGGCCGCCATGTGGGTGCTGGGGATCGAACCCGGGTCCTCTGCAAGAGCGGTCAGCTCTCTTAACCGCTAGGCCATCGCCTAGTTGGTATTTTTACTTCATGTCACGAGTGTTTTGCCTACATGTATATAAGTGCACTGGTACATATGATGCCTGTGGAGGCCAGAAAAGGGTGTCAGAGTCCCTGGAACTGGAGCTGGAGCTGGAGCTGGAGCTAAAGACAGTTGTTTCCTGCCATGAGGGAGCTGGGACCAAAAACCTCTGCAAGAATAGTCAGTGCTCTTAACTGCTGAGCCACGACTCCAGTCCTCCACCCAGCTTTGTGAGCCAGAGTCTCTCACTGGCCTGGTACTCACTTAGACTAGGCTGGCTGCCCAGTGGGCCCCAGAGATCCCCGTCTCCAGCACTGCGGTGTCAAGTATGTGGAGATTTAACACAACACTGAGTGGACACAAAAACAGCTGACAAATGGGCCATACAGATGTCACTATGATGTTCAGAATAGGAAAAAAGAAACCACCATCGCTGCAGAAGGTCAGACTTCTATCAACAGTCACTGAGCTCTGCCTCGTGAACTCAATTCCCACGGTGCATGTGACCCTTCCCACGATGAGCTTAAAAAAAAAAAGCCTACGAAAGGCCAGAACCTGTGGAGAGCAGGCCAGAGCCACAACATGACAGCCTTGTGGCAAGAGGAGCCTGGGAAGCCAGAGGTGAGCAGGAGTGGTCTACGCATAAGCTCCCCACGGGGCTATGACTTCGACAAAGTTGCTATGACTGCTTTAGGCACAGTAGAGCACACCTTTAATCACAGCACTGGGAGGCAGGGGTGGGTGAGCTCTGTGAGTTTGAGGTCAGCCTGGTCTCCGTAGGGAGTTTCAGAACAGCCAGGACTATGTAGTGGGACTCTGTCTTAAAAAAGAAAAAAAAAGCCAGGCGTGGTGGCACACACCTTTAATACTAGCACTTGGGAGGCAGAGGCAGGCGGATCTTTGTGAGTTCAAGGCCAGCCTGGTCTATAGAGCAAATTCCAAGACAACAGCTGGGGCTACTGGGAGACCCTGTCTCGAAAAGACCAAAAAAAAAAAAAAATTCCTTTAGGTAGACTTTAAATCAGATGCCTTTTTTTTCATGCAAAGCTGTAAAACATTCTAAATGTTTTAATAAACATGTAGTTTTTCACTGGACATGGTGGCAAAAAAAATAGTTTTCAAATATATTTTGGGGTCTATGCTTGCTTCTACCTCCCAAGTTCTGGGACTAGAGGTATGTATCACTTTGCCCTGCCGTACACCTGTCTCAAAAAAAAAAGCGGGGGGGGGGCTGGAGAGATGGCCTAGCGGTTAAGAGCACCGACTGCTCTTGCAGAGGACCCGGGGTTCAATCCCCAGCACCCTCATGGCAGCTGAGAACCATCTGTAACTCCAATTCCAGGAGAACTCCAATTCCAGGGGAATCTGAGACCCTCTTCTGACCTCCATGGCATTGCACGACACTGGTGCACAAACCTGCAAGCAGACAGTACATTCATACACATAAAAAATCAAGTTAAAAAATTAAAAAAAAAAAAAAGCCTTAATAGGGCTATCAAGATGGCCCAGCAGGTATATACATGCAACTGAATAAATCATGACACAAGTTCAAGTCCCAGAATCCACATTTAAGAGAGAGAAAAGTGACTCCTCCAAGTTATCATCTGTCCTGCACACTTGCACCAAGCATGTAGGCATGTGTACATGCACACTCACACACATACAGAATAAAACAAATAGAGAAAGTAAAGTAAAAACAATTTAATCACAGAATGAATTACTCTGACTTTTTAGATTTTACTTTTATAAGAGCACATACAACTGTCCAAGGAACATAATGGTGAATCCTAAGAAACTGTCAGGAGTGGATCCAGGGGCTGGTCAGAAGCGCTTTCTATTGAATGCCCTTTCTTTCATTTACTATCCTTTTTTTTATTTTTATTTTTTAATGTGTCATGAGTGTACTGTCTGCATGTAGGAGATTGGTGCACCCATGTCGTGCAATTCCAAGGGGGTCATAAGAGAGGGTCGGATTCCCCTGGAACTGGAGTTAAAGATGGTTCTCAGCCACCATGTGGGTGCTGGGGATCGAACCCAGGTCCTCTGCAAGAGCAGTCGGTGCTCTCAACCGCCAGGCCATCTCTCCAGCCCCTTATTATCCATTTTTAAATAAACAAATACAATTTGGGGGAGGGGAAAAACCCATGACCCACAGTGACAGGAAACACACAGCACCGATGTCCCAAATTGGCCTCACAGACATAAACGTACATGGAGAGCGTAGAGAGCTGGGGACGATGACACAGCCCTCTCCGGTCTCCAGGAGGTGCGATTCCCACTCCCCCACAGGCTCACCTAAATCAGACATCTTTATAACAGACGGCTCTGGTCTGGATCCTTTATTCTGATGAGTGTTCCAAGTGGTCCCTGGGATGCCGACATAGCCCATCACTCCAGCAAAAAAAAGTGAGTCGCATGCCCTCTAAGCTGAATCCATGGAGGACCAGAGCTTCACCATGCTGCTATGACCTCCTCAGGTCAGCTTGTCAGCCTTGCAGATGTCTTCTGCGTGGCAAGGATGCTGGGAGCTGGTAACCAGGTCCACCTGATGCTGCTGCCTACATGTACTGCTACGCTCCCCCATCCACATCTGTGTCCTTTATAAACACCGGGGCTGGAGAGATAGCTCAGCAGTAAGAGCACCGACTGCTCTTGCAGAGGACCCGGGTTCGATTCCCAGCACCCACTTGGCAGCTAAGAACCGTCTTTAAGCTGGGCATGGTGGTGCATGCCTTTAATCCTAGCACTTGGGAGGCAGAGGCAGGTGGATCTCTGTGAGTTCAAGGCAAGCCTGGTCTACAGAGTGAGTTCCAGCAGCCAAAGCTACAGGGGGACCTTGTCTCAAAAAAGACCAACCCCCTCCCCCCAAAATATAAACACTACCAAGTAACCCTGGTGATGGGTAAGTCTGTGGCATCCGCTCTGGTTGGTATTCAGTTTGACAACAAACCAGAGGACCATAGCACTTGGCCTTTGCACAGCACAACCAGTCAAGACAGCAATGAACTACTTACTAGACGGTAGGGAACGGGGCATCACAAGTACACCCCTCTGGTGCTAGAATGTAGCTCTTCTGTGCTATGGTTCCTGAGTCAGGAACCAGGGACTCCAGCCACCCAGCCACCCATCAGTGATGGACTGGTCTCAGCAAATGAGGCCTCAAGGCAAAAATTCCCACTAGCACTTGCAAGTGTCATCAGAAAAGTGCTTTGAAAACAGAGGTACCAGCTGGGCACGGGGCCGCACTTTCTTTTTTTTTTTGGTCTTTTCGAGACAGGGTCTCCCTGTAGCCCCAGCTGTCCTGGAACTCACATTGTAGACCAGGCTGGCCTTGAACTCACAAAGATCCACCTGCCTCTGCCTCCCAAGTGCTAGGATTAAAGGCGTGCGCCACCACGCCCGGCTTGGGGCCGCACTTTCAACCCCGAATTTGGGAAGCAGAGGCAGGCAGATCTTGTTAAGTTCCAGGCCATTCTGGTCCACATAGTTCTAGGCCAGTAAGAGCTACATGGTGAGATCCTATCTCAAAAAAACAAAGAAACAAAGGAACAGAAAATAGGACAATGCTTTATAGGTCAAAGAACTATTAATTCAGATTAATTTAATCAGACTCATTTTTTTAACTCTGTTTCATTCTATAAATAAATACTAAAGGCTTTAAAAATAGACTTCAATTGGCTGGGCGTGGTGGCGCACGCCTTTAATCCTAGCACTCGGGAGGCAGAGGCAGGTGGATCTTTGTGAGTTCAAGGCCAGCCTGGTCTACAGAGTGAGTTCCAGGACAGCTGGGAGCTAAAGGGAGACCCTGTCTCAAAAAGAACAAACAAACAAAAGACAGACTTCATTTGAAAGGCTTTAAATAAAAGACAGAATTCAAGGACAAAACAATATATCATGGTCTCATGAACACATGTGTAATCAATCACCATAATAAAAAACGAACAGGTGCAAATAAATGGTGCATGCTTCACATGGAGTGAACGCCTGTCCCACAAGCGACACTCCAACAAAAGGAAGGGAAGCTAGCAAGCCTGTTCACTAGTGTTGCTCTTTCCCTTGTCCTGACTAAGATTCAACACAATGTTCCAGATTCCAGTAGTGGTATTTAAAGTTATTTCAGCCAGCCGGGCGTGGTGGCACATGCCTTTAATCCTAGCACTCGGGAGGCAGAGGCAGGTGGATCTTTGTGAGTTCAAGGCCAGCCTGGTCTACAGAGTGAGTTCCAGGACAGCTGGGACTACAGGGAGACCCTGTCTCAAAAAGACCAAAAAATAAATAAATAAAAAAATTAAAAAAAATAAAGTTATTTCAGCCATGCCTGGTGGCACAAGCAACAGGGAGGCAGGGCAGCCTGGTCTACATATCCAAGCCAGCCTGGTCACATACCCAGGCCAGCTGGGGCTACAGGGAGACCCTGTCTCAAAAACAACAAAGTACGTTATTTTCTAAAATGGAAACTACCACTGTCAGAGTTGTTAGAAATTTCTGACTTCCAGTTTGTGACAGAACCAAAACATGCCCAGAACACAGACCCTCCCTGGGTGCCAGGATGCAGCTGCCATGTGCCAGTTCCCAGGCCTGACACCCACGACTCTGTGAGTTAGAACACTGGGACTCTGTGGGTCTGGCCCAATGCCATGTTTAGAAAATCATGATTCATCCAAAACAAACATATCTGACAACAGAAATAAAAACCTGTGGACACTTGTGTTTTGATTTTTATAAAGTCCATTTCTTTAAGTCTGATGGCTGAGTTCATCTTCCTCTTCAGCTGAAAGGGTGAAGTACAATAGCCACAACTTTGTTACAGACTAGAATCCAACAGGTAATTCCAACACCTCCTAAAAAGAAAGACAGCTTGTGAGAGGCTCGGCAACACCTGGGCCAGACTTCCTGCTCTGTTACAGGAAGTCAGATTTCAGCACCTTTTGAGCAGATCAGGGCTGGGAGTGCAACAGACTTTACAGATCACAGGCCCCACTGGTACTGAGCAGGACCACCATGGGTGAGGTCTGAATGTGCCTTTCCTGCCAGAGACCTTACTATATGTGATATTAACAGACCTTAAGAATACCCTGGACCACTGTTTCTCTCAGAAATGCATTAGAAACAAAAAATGGGAACCATGTTAAGGACTGAAAAGATGGATCTGGGTGCCACAGAGGCTGGGGGGATCCTGGGACTGCAGCTGGCTGAGGGGTTGGAAGGACAAAGTCAGGTCATTTACACTTCTACCACATACCTCTACATAAGCTCCTCCATAGTCTTGCAAAGCATTTTCCAGAAAACACCTACCTGCCACTCTGGTAGGAAAGGCCACCAGGCGGTCCAGGGGGGTGATCCATTTGCTTGGCACAACAGCCACAGGAACAGAATAGTACTTCCAAATGAGAGAGATCATCAGCGCTGCCTGGAAAGAAGCTTGTGGTGAGTGCAGCCACCGGTTCATCACTCAGTATCCACCACAGAAGAGGAACTCCAGACTCATACCTCAATCCCATCCTCCCTGCCCACAGGCACACACACAGAACGTCTGCCTTTCAGGACTGACACCTTGAAACAAAACATCCAGCCAGTGATGGGCTCAAAGAAGCTGCTCTTCACAGCACAGAGAAACTCCTACAGAGATCCCCAACTGGTCAAAGTGCAGAGAACAGGTGACCACGGGGTGCCCGGTCACAGGTATACACCTCCAAGGCAACCCTACATCATGGAAGAGGGGGCAAGAAGACCATAAGAGCAAAGGACCAGGACGCTGCCAAGCCACACCGTGTTCCAGACACAACAGGAAGCTGCTCATGACACCTCAGCAAAATAGCTGCCTGAACAGGACCTGCATCCCAACAGCAGTGGACATGGCAGTGTGGATGGGGATCTCACCAGGCCTACATGAAGAGCTGTAGGTGACCCATGGCTGCTGAGAGACGGAGAAGCCCCCTGATAGGTCATCCAATCTCAAGTGCTCAGTCCTGAATTCATGTATACATTGAGCACCAGCAAATGGGCTCAGTAGGGTTATGTGTGTGTATATACACTACATACATGCATACATACATACATACATACACTACATACATACATACACTACATACATACATACATACATACATACACTACATACATACATACACTACATACATACATACATACATACACTACATACATACATACATACATACAGACATACATACACTACATACATACATACATACATACATACAGACATACAGATGCATTTATATGTATGTAATGGTTATAAAAGAAGAGC
This sequence comes from Rhizomys pruinosus, assembly GCA_009823505.1. NCBI lineage: Eukaryota > Metazoa > Chordata > Mammalia > Rodentia > Spalacidae > Rhizomys > Rhizomys pruinosus. Next base: position 118,819 of record VZQC01011906.1, on the reverse strand, counting down.
TTATGGGGGCTGGAGAGATGGCTCAGTAATTAAGAGCACTGGCTGCTCTTGCAGAGGATCCAACACTCACATGGTGGCTAATAACTCTCTCTAACTCCATTTCCAAGAGATCAGAAGGCCTCTTCTGACATCTGCAGGCACTGAACAACATGGGTGCACTTACATGCATGCAGGCAATACACTCATACACATAAAATAAAAATAAAAACAAAAAATTTTCAAGAGATCATGAACTTGGGAGGGAGTGAGGGGGACATGGGAAGAGCGGAGGGGGAGGGGTGGGAACGATGTGAATACACTACTCATGGACTGGAGAGATGGCCTAGCGGTTAAGAGCGCCGACCGCTCTTGCAGAGGACCCGGGTTCGATCCCCAGCACCCACATGGCGGCCGAGAACCGTCTGAAACTCCAATTCCAGGAGAACTCCAGTTCCAGGGGAATTGAGACCCTCTTCTGACCTCCGCGGCATTGCACGACACGGGTGCACAAACTTGCATGCAGACAGTACACTCATACACATCCAGAAATAAATAAAAAATTAAATTAAAAAAAAAAATTCCTAACAAAGAAGAAAAAGATAGATCACTAAGGATGTCCCCACACGCTGACAGGTGGGTGAGTCTTCTTTCAGGAGCTGGCATTTTTCCGTTTTAGCATGGTATAGTATAAACACGTCCTCCCAGCTGTGTCTCTTCTGAGTAGCTGAGCCACATATGCTAATGAACAGTCTACACTAACATACCTTAGCATAAGATCTGGATAAGACACATGCTCAGGCCAGGGGACTAGTGCTCTACCCCCTCCTTTCCTACTTTCTACTTTCCCAGCAGCAATCTTTTTTTTTTTTAATTTTTATTTATTCTTGTATGTGTATAAATGTACTGTCTGCATGTAGGTTTGTGCACCCGTGTTGTGTAATGCTGCGGAGGTCAGAAGAGGGCATTGGATTCCCCTGGAACTGGAGTTAAAGACAGTTCTCATCCACCATGTGGGTGCTAGAGATCAAACCCGGGTCCTCTGCAAGAGCAGTCGGTGCTCTTAACTGCTAGGCCATCTCTCCAGCCCCCCCAGCAGCAATCTTTTTTTTTTTTTGGTCTTTTCGAGACAGGGTCTCCCTGTAGCCCCAGCTGTCCTGGAACTCACTCTGTAGACCACGCTGGCCTTGAACTCACAAAGATCCGCCTGCCTCTGCCTCCCAAGTGCTAGGAGTAAAGGCGTGCACCACCATGCCCGGCACCAGCAGCAATCTTTATGTGGCCCTGCAGCCTCCACTAAAGTGAGCAGATTGGAGCAGCCATGTGGACACTACTTATCAAATCATAGAGCCTGGGGCCACCCACAGAGGTCCTCCAAAACAAATCTTTAGCGGAGCTGGACTGAGCCTTTACCTCAGGAAAGGACCACACACAACACTAAAACCCCAGGTCCCTCAAGGCAGCTGCCAGCTCAGCCACTTGTGAGCAGCAGACCATAGCTCCAGTGAGCAACACACACCACCAGGAAAAAGCTGGGAGCCAACCATGAGGGAAACTAGCTGGAAAGTACTGTTCACACACTTTCCAGGGGACAACTTCATTAGGGCTTCTCGAAGCATCCCCAGCAACTAACGAGGTTCTAGAACAAAGGCCAGGTGTCCCCAGACATTCAAAAAGGTTCTAGGATCAAGGCCAGGTATCCTCCAGGCCATTAAAAGGTTCTAAGACAAAGGCCAAGTGTCCCCCAGACATGAAAAAGATTCTAGGACAAAGGCCAGGTGTCCCCAAATATTAAAAAGGTTGGAGAGATGGCCTAGCGGTTAAGAGCACCGACTGCTCTTGCAGAGGACCCCCATTCGATCCCCAGCACCCACATGGCAGCTGAGAACCGTCTGAAACTCCAATTCCAGGAGAACTCCAGTTCCAGGGGAATCCGACACCCTCTTCTGACCTCCGCGGCATTGCATGACACGGGTGCACAAACTTGCCTGCAGACAGTACATTCATACACATAAATAAATAAATAAAAATTAAAAAAAAAAAGGTTCTACGACAAAGGTCGGGTGTCCCCAGACATGAAAAGGGTTGTAGGACAAAGGCCAGGTATCCCCCAGACATTAAAAAGGTTCTAGCCAGGCGTGGTGGCGCATGCCTTTAATCCTAGCACTTGGGAGGCAGAGGCAGGCGGATCTTTGTGAATTCAAGGCCAGCCTGGTCTACAGAGCGAGTTCCAGGACAGCTGGGGCTACAGGGAGACCCGTCTTGAAAAAGACCTAAATAAATAAATAAATAAATAAATAAATAAAAAGGTTCTTAAGATTGTTGCCCGGGGCCAGGTGGTGCATGCCTCTTATCCTAGCACGCAGGAAGCAGAGGCAGCCGATATCTGTGAGTTCAAGGCCAGCCGGTCTACAGAGTGGCTCACAGGCCGCTGCGGACTCTAACGGGAGACCCTGTCTACAAACAAAAACCACCAAAAAAAAAATAAAAAAAAAAAAAAAAAGAAAGGTTCTAAGAAAAAGGCCAGATGTCCCCAGACATTAAAAAGGTTCTAGGACAAAGGCCAGGTGTCCCTCAGGCCATTAAAAAGGTTCTAAGAAATTCATTGATTTTTTTGTATTGTTTTGTTTCTATTTCATTGATTTCTGCTCTGATTTTTGTTATTTCTTCCTGTCTGTTGAATTTAGGGTTCATTTGTTGTTGTCTCTCAAGTGTTTTTAGCTGCAGTGTTAGATCATTCACTTATGATTACTGTTTTTCTGATGTAGGCACTCAGGGCTATAAACTTCCCTCTTAGGACTGCTTTTTTTTATTTTATTTTTTTTGGTCTTTTTGAGACAGGGTCTCCCTGTAGCCCCAGCTGTCCTAGAACTCACTCTGTAGACCAGGCTGGCCTTGAACTCACAAAGATCCACCTGCCTCTGCCTCCCGAGTGCTAGGATTAAAGGCGTGCGCCACCACACCCGGCCTAGGACTGCTTTTAAAGTATCCCATAGGTTTTGTTGTGCTGTATTAACATTGTCATTCAGTTCCAAGAATGCATTTCTTTTTTTGGTCTTTTTGAAACAGGGTCTCCCTTTAGTCCCAGCTGGCCTGGAGCTCACTCTATAGACCAGGCTGGCCTTGAACTCACAGAGAACCGCCTGCCTCTGCCTCCCAAGTGCTGGGATTAAAGGCATGTGCCACCACGCCCAACGCTTTCATTTATTCCTTCCTTGACCCATTCATTATTCAAGAGAGTGATGTTTAGTCTCCATGTGTTATTGTAGATAGTAGGGCTTATCCTGGTGTTGATATTGAGCTTTATTGCACTGTTGTCTGATAGAATGCATGAAATTATTTCAATCTTTTTATATTTGTTGAGGTTTTTTCTGTGTCCTGGTAAGTGGTCGATTTTGGAGAATGTTCCGTGGGGTGCTGAGTAGAAAGCATATTCTCTGGTATTTGGGTGGAATATTCAGTAGATGCATGTGAGGTCCATTTGGTATATCGTATCATTCAGTTCAGATGTCTCTCTGTTTATTCTTTGTCCGGTTGACCAAATCTTTGTCCTTTGTCCAAAGGGCTCAGTGGGGTATTGAAGTTCCCTACTATGAGTGTGCTGGGGTTAATCTGTGCCTTGAGGTCCCGGAGAATTGTCTATATAAAGTTTGGTGCATATATATTCATGATTGTGAAATCTTCCTGGTCAATTGTTCCTTTGATAAAGATATAAGGGCCCTAGCCGGGCGTGGTGGTGCACGCCTTTAATCCTAGCACTTGGGAGGCAGAGGCAGGTGGATCTTTATGAGTTCAAGGCCAGCCTGGTCTATAGAGTGAGTTCCAGGACAGCTGGGGCTACAGGGAGACCCTGTCTCAAAAAGACACACACACAAAAAAATAAAAAAATAAAAAAAATAAGGGCCCTCTTTGTCTCTTCTGATTTTTTTTACTTTGAAGTCTAGTTTGTCTGATATTAAAATAGCAACACCTGCTTTCTTTTTGGTACCATTTGCTTAGAATATTTTTTCCATCCCTTCACCTTAAGTTGGTACCTATCCTTGAGAGTGAGATAGGTTTCTTGTAGACAGCATATAGATGGGTTCTGTTTCCTAATCCAATCTCCTAGTCTATGTCTTTTGATTGAGGAGTTTAGTCCATTAATATTTAAGGTTATAATTGAAAGATGTGTGTTGCTTCCTTTCACCTTATTATCCAGTTGCATTTTTAGTCTCAGTTTTTTTTTTCTTTTTTTTTTATTAATTTTATTTAGTTCTGTATGTGTATGAATGTACTGCCTGCATGCAAGTCTGTGCACCCGTGTCATGCAATGCCTCGGAGGTCAGAAGCGGGTGTCAGATTCCCCTAGAGCTGGAGTTCTCCTGGAATTGGAGTTTCAGACGGCTCTTGGCCGCCATGTGGGTGCTGGGGATTGAACCTGGGTCCTCTGTAAGAGCAGTCGGTGCTCTTAACCGCTAGGCCATCTCTCCAGCCCTAGTCTCAGTTTCTACTTCTGCAGTTATCTTTTTATTAATTTCTCTTTCTAGTTGCTCCTCTCTTCTGTCCTTTGAATTGCTTCAAGTATTTTCTGAGGGGTTGGTTTAAGGCCAGGTGTCCCCAGACATTAAAAAGGCAAGTGAAGGAGCTCTGAGAAGTTAGCTCTGGACTAAGACAAGGGCTTTCTTTTAGTCTTAAAAATTCAGGCTGAGGGCTAAGATGCCTCTGCAGGCAGAGCATGTGCCATGGACTTTAGACCCCAGCACCCACAGAAATGCCAGCTGGGCTCAGGAGGTAGAGACAGGATCCTCAGAACAAGCTGGAGAGCTAGCTGAATAGCCAAACTGGGGGCTCTGCAAATGGAGAGAGAGCAAGGACACCTGATACTGACCTCTGGCCTCTACACACATGCATGAGCACACATGAAAACACCTATGCACATGCCACAAATACACATGCAGAAAAATAAATAAAGGAAGGATTCACAGCTGTTGATTCACAGTGGAAGGATGGCTCAGCTGATGAATGTGGAAAGGCTGGCCCCACAGACACCAAGCCACACTGTTAATGGCCCAGGTGACACAACACTTACTTGCAGTACGTAGAAAGCAACACTTATGACCCATTTTATCTTGGCTAACTGAGCTGTCCGAGCTTTCACTGAAAGAAAAAAACAAAGCCAAACACCATGTCAGGACTGAAAAATCGTGAAAATACCTAAATACACGGAAATGCTATTTTTCCTTAAAAAAAAAAAAACACTTCCTGATTATAAATCACTTAATACATGAAAAATATAAAATAGAATACAGTGCCAGGCATGGTGGTGCACACCTTTAATCCTAGCACTTGGGAGGCAGAGGCAGACAGATCTCTCTGTGAGTTCAAGGCTAGCCTAGTATACAGAGTGAGTTCCAGGTCAGCTGGGGCTACAGGGAGACCCTATTGAAGAAAGAAAAAAGAGAAGAAGAGAAGAAGAGAAGAAGAGAAGAGAGGAGAGGAGAGGAGAGGAGAGGAGAGGAGGAGAAGAGAGAGAGATCCGCCTGCCTCTGCCTCCCAAGTGCTAGGATCAAAGGCATGCGCCACCATGCCCGGCTTCATCTTTTTTCTTAAAAGGTTCTGATAGGGCTAGAGAGATGGCTTGGTGGTTAAAAGCACTGGCTGCTCTTGCAGAGGACCTGGCTTCAATTCCCAGCCTCTACATGGTGGCTAACAACCATCTGTAACTCCAGTTCCAGGGGAATTTGACACACCCTCCCTGTCCTCCACAGATATTTTGGGTGCACTTACATGTGTGCAGGAGATACACTCATACACATAAAATAAAAATAATAAAATATTTTTTAATTTAAATGGTTCTGATGCACCCTCTGAATTCACATCGTCCCTTGACATATTGACAAATGTCGCCTCCTCCCACACAACCACCCCCACCACCTCCTTCATTGCCATCTGCCCCTGCTGACAGAACACAGCATCTGTCTGCAGCAATTAGACCCACATCCTTCCCTGAACACAGATCTCCACAGAGGCCATACAGAAGCCCTGGCAAGCATCCTGTCTAGATCAGGGATTGCTTTCCACTGGGACTGTTGTCTGACTTCTGCCTGCCTTTGCATGAGCTCCAGGCTAAGAAAGGCCTCCCTCTGACAGACTGGGGATGTTGGCAATGCCAGGTCTCCTCTGTGACTGAATCCCAAAGAGTCAAGGTCCCTTCACTGTGCCTCCATCCGGCCCCCCACTCCCAAGTTCGAGGAGTCCTCCTTAGGCCCAGCCGTTCAGGGCATTTAACCTAGCACGCAAAGTGATGTGCAAATGGCCACTTGCCACCAGCACAGCCCTACTGCGTCCAGCATCCCGGCCCACTCACTGGGCATACTCTCCCTTCCATCCTTTCCTCCTGGTGCCCACGGCATTCATGGTGCCTGCAGGCTTCTCAAAGCCACCAGGCAGAGTCCTAACCAGACCCAGCAGTGGAAGCTTCTCCAGAAACTTCTGCCTGCCTGTTTTGAAATTTGCTCATTGCTGCTAACAAACCATTTTCCCCAGTATAATGAGACTTTCCTGAACTATGAGTGTATCGGAGAAGCAGGATAGTGGTGTTGATAATGACTGTGACGCTCACGTCACAGTACACAACCGTCCCTGTCTTTCTACTGCTACTGAAACGAAGGATAGCCGGGCATAGTGGCACACGCCTTTAATCCTAGCACTTGGGAGGCAGAGGCAGGTGGATCTCTGTGAGTTCAAGGCCAGCCTGGTCTACAGAGTGAGTTCCAGGACAGCTGAGGCTACAGGGAGACCCTGTCTCAAAAAGGCCAAAAAAAAAAAAAAAGGATAATAATGGCAGTCCAAATTTACCACAAGGTGGACTGAGTACATTACAGGTGCCCACTTAGTGCGCAACCCTGTGAGGCAGGTCCCTTCCTATCCCCATATTAAGAGATGAAGACATTCTAAGAAGCCAGAAACTTGCCTAGGATCACACAGGTGACCAATCACAAATCCTGGACTGCAGGCCCTGAAGCTCGTGTGTGCTGTGCAGTCTTCCTAAAACCTGAACCTTGCTGTCTTCAGTCCCTGTCTTCTTAAAGATATATAATTTGGGGCTGGCGAGGCATGGACCCCCTAGCGGTTTTTCAGAGCGCTGGACCGCTCTTGCAGGAGGAACCCGGGTTTTGGGCGCTCCCCGCATCCTCTCCCCACATGGAGGCCTGAACACCATCTGTCTAACTCCCAATTCCAGGAGAACTCCAGTTCCAGCAGGAAGACGCGCCATCTTCTGACCTCCGCGGCATTGCACCAACACGGGTGCACAGCCCTACACGCAAACAGTACCTTCATACACGTAAACAAAATTAAACTAAAAAAAAAGATAATATAATTTTTAAAATTATATTACAGAGTAGTGGGTTTCATAATGGCACTTTCTAACATGCTGAGTTTTAATTGACCTTACCTTACCTGCCCCCTCCCCATCTACTTGCCCCATCCCAGGCTCCCTTCCACTTTCCAATCACGTATATTGTGTTTCCTTCCCACCACTTTTGCTTCCCCCCACCCCCGGGCTCCACTTCCTGGTTTCCTGACCTCTACACACTCATTCTCATATAGATACACAGACATAAAAATTAGAGACATGAGAGAGATCTTCAGGTGTTTTTCTTTCCGGCTACGTACCTCACTTCATGTCGTATTATATTGTTATATTTATATATGATATATATGTTATATGTATTCGCAACATTATATTACAGAGTATATATTTTCTATTGATAATATGTATATATATTTCTTTTTTTTTTTTTTTTTTTTTTTTTAATTCAGTTTCTTTTTAAAATTTTGATTTATTTTGTATGTGTATGAATGTACTGTCTGCATGTAGGTCGGTGCACCCGTGGTCGTGCAATGCCCGGGAGGCAGAAGAGGTCTCGGATTCCCCTGGAACTGGAGTTTCTGGAATTGGAGTTACAGACGTTTTGCTGCTGCGCCATGTGGGTGCTGGGGATCAAACCCGGGTCCTCTGCAAAGCAGTCGGCCTCTTAACCGCTAGGCTATCTCTCCAGCCCTCAGTTTTCCTTACAGCTGAATAAAATCCCATGTAATGTATGAAACTGTACCACATATTCATTATCCATTCATCAGCTGATGGACAGCTAGGCTGATTCCATTGCCTACTTATTGTGAATAGAGCATTGATGAACATGGATATGCAGGTATCTCTGTAGTAGTATAGAGAGTCTTTTGTGTATATGCCCAAAAGTGCTATGGCTGAATCATATGATAATTATATTTTAATTTTTAAAAAAAAACTTTCACCCTGCTGGGTCCAAAAGTGGTCCCAGTTTGAGCTTCCACCAATAGAAAGAATTTCCCCTTTTTACCAAGCACCCTCCCAGCACATTGGTTGTAATTTTTTCTTGGTTAGCCATTCTTGACTGGGGTGAGATGGAACTCAAAGTAGTTTAATTTGCATTCCTTAATAGCTAAAGACGTTGATCACTTTTAAAAACATGTGTTGGCTATTTGAACTTCTCCTCATGTCAGTGAGGAGACCCTGTCTCATAAAACAAGGTGAATGGTGCCCAAGGAACAGAACTGAGGTTGATCTCCAGCCTCCACATGAGCTCCCCACAATACCCCACATGGACAAATAGGTCGTGTTTGAAAATATGCCTGAGGGGAACAGAGGGGCATTGCAACTGGTGTGCTGGGAACGGGTTCCAGTGAGAGAGATTGCTGCCAGTCCAGACGACTAAAATTTTCCAATCTGCAGTGTGTGCAGCAAGTCCAGTGTTTAAAGATCAAAGCCTGGGCCCGTATCTGTAGGGCAATCGGAAGTAAAGTAAAAGCTAGATTTTGTATCTAAAAAAACTTGGACACCAGTAGAGTAGTAGGACAAGTAAATATACTTAACAAATAGTCTAAATATGGGACTGGAGCGGAGAGCCTAAGCGGTTAAGAGCACCTCCGAACCCTGAAGAGGACCCAGTCGATCACCAGCACCACATGTGGCTCAAGAGCCTCTGTAAATCCAATTCCAGGCGAGCTCCAGTTCCAAGGGAAATCGAGACCCTCTTCTGACCCCGCGGCATTGCACCGACAAGGGGTTGCACAGACCTGCATGCAGAACGTACATTCATACCCATTACAACGACAATTCAATAAAAAAAACTAGTTTTAAATATATCGATATGAAGTGACAGGAGAAATTACTTGTTCTGGGATACAAGACTGAGAAATGTCTAGTTTCTTTTGCCTACATCAAATCCTAGAAATGATCTGGGAGGAAAATTAGTACTGTTTAAATAAACTTCTTGTTCATATGAAAAAAAAAAAGATTTAAGCTAGAAGCCATGGAAAGAATTCTGTTAACCTATTAATACAGCAATGACCCGAAGAGGATCCTTCATCCATAAAATCAAATAGAACTTAAATGACAATATAGACACAAAAAGAGCACTAACAGGCCTACTGGTGTTCTATATCCAAATTCTATATCCAAACGAACAGAAAAGGGTCAAGGTACACTCAATAGTATTATGAGATGGAATACCGCTTCAGTTGTCAGAATACCGCTTCAGTTGTCGAATACCGCTTCAGTTTGTCAGCACTACGTTCCGTGTCGAATACGCTCAGTTGTCCGAATTACCGTTCCGTTGTCAGAATACCGCCTTTCAGTTGTCCGCATACCGCTTCAATTGTCGACCTGACAGACACCTCTGGGAAGAGGGAAACTCGACTGGGAAATTTCCTCTCTCTGGTTTAGCCTGTTGCATGTCTTGAGGCATTTTTCTTCCTCTTTTTTTATTTATTTTATTTCTGTTGTGATGAATGTACTGTCTGCTGCTGGTTATGTGCACCTCATGTGTGCAATGCCGCGGAGGTCGAAAGGGGCGGAGATCCCCTGGAACTGGAGTTCTCCTGGGAATTGTTGTAGTTACAGAGGTTCTGCGCCACCATGTGGGTGCCTGGGGGGATTGAAACCCGGTCCTCAGCAAGAAGGCCAGTCGGCGCTTTCCTCCCCACTAGGCCATCTCTCTTGGCCTGTCTGAGGCGTCTTACGATACGCGAGTGATGTGGGGATGCGGGTTCATGACACCTGTGGATACGTGGGGTTTTGGTCTTGGTTGTATGACAAAGCAGGCTGGGCACAGGCCGGAGGAACGAGCCAGTGAGCAGGATTTCTCCACGGTCTCTGCTTGAGTCCCTGCCTTCCCTCTCCTCACTGATGGACTGTCACTTGGAAAAGTAAGANGAGGAGAGGAGAGGAGAGGCGAGGGCGGGTAGGGAGAGGGAGGGGAGAGGGGAGGGGGGAGGAGAGGAGAGGAGAGGGCGGGGAGAGGGGAGGGGAGGAGGGGAGGTGGGAGGAGAGTGAGGGGAGAGAGGAGGGGCGGGGAGGGGGAGGGGAGGGGAGAGAGAGGGAGAGAAAGAGAGAGAGAGAAAGAGAGAGAGAGAGAAAGAACAGAGTGACAAACACATGTGAAAATGTCATGACAAAATTCATTACTCTCCATATTATTATTGCCCCATTGTTTAAGATGGAAACATACTCAGAGTAAGATCTGAACAGCTTCAGTTATGAAATCCCTTAAAGCTACTCATCTAAATCAGAGAGTTTTTTTTTTTTTTTTTTTGGTCTTTTCGGAGACAGGGTCTCCCTGTAGCCCCATCTGTCCTGGAATTCACTCTGTAGACCAGGCTGGTCTTGAACTCACAAGATCCGCCTGCCTCTGCCTCCCAAGTGCTAGGATTAGAGGCGTGCGCCACCATGCCCGGCGAGATTATTTTTCTAGTGCATTTAGCACTGACCAATAAGACTTAAACATCACCCCTGGCTTCCAGCCTATACCATTCCTGAACCCTCAGGAATCCAGACTGAGGACTCACTGTGGGTCCAAACCTAAAAATGAAAACCTACTGCCAAGTTGTCTCCAAAGAAAAGCTTTTTTTTTTTTCCAAAGAAAATCTAGCCGGGCATGGTGGCGCAACGCCTTTAATCCTAGCACTCTGGGAGGCAGAGGCAGGTGGATCTTGTGAGTTCAAGGCCAGCCTGGTTCTACAGAGTGAGTTCCAGGGACAGCTGGGATCTACAGGGGAGACCTCTGTCTCGGAAAAGACCACAAAAAAAAAAAAAGAAAATCTAAGAGGATGTCTGAGTCTGAAGAGCAAAGGTTCAGCAGCAATAAGGAAAAAGAAAGAAATGATAGCAGTTCCTCCAGACAACCAGAAATGACAGCAGTTCCTCCGGACAACCAGAAATGACAGCAGTTCCTCCAAACAACCAGAGTCCTATCAACATGCAGACCGAAGAAGCAGAGCACATACTTCACACCCATATAACCAGACCCTTATGACACTAGCCAGGTTACAAGACTGCAGTACCGTGAGTTTTGAGCCTGTCCGTCATCTTGTTGATCTTTCTTTCCAGCCTAGCATATCTGGCAAACTCATCCATCATGTTGACTGTGGACAGCTCCTGCTTCATGTCCTGGATCTCAGCTCTCATCTGGGACTCCTGCTCTGCGTCCTTCTGCAGTACCCTGGAAACCTGGCAGGGAGATGGCTGGCATCAGTGTCCATTCACATGCATAGGGTAGGTTTCCTCAGGTCCCCCTGCAAGTGGACCTGCATGTCCTCACTGAGCAGACAGTGTGCCTTGACCACCCTGCTGCATGACTTCCCTGTAGGCTCGAGCCCAAGCTGGGACTATGAACATGCTGGGTTCTACACAGTTTAGGGTGTTACAGGGAAATGCTGAGCAGTCATATTACCAACCACAGAACCCAGCCCCTGATAGCCAAACTGACCTCTGGGGACAGAACAATGGCTACCAGGTGGTACCCACCAACTGCCAGAGCTGAGCTAGGATCCCGTACTATGAGGTCATGGAAAGAGGGGTGCAAAGGGAAAGGTCCAGGCCAGGCCAGAGGCAATGACCTCCAGCCACCTGCCTCACATTCAAAAGGAAGCACTACTCCAGTGGATGGGACGTAGTAACAAGCATCACCTCTGAGACACTTGCACCAAACACAGTAGCTCTGAAGAACCCCTTCCCTGACCTTCAGAAACCCCTCCAGATTAAAGGAGGCTGCAGAAATTACAGCAAATGTAATGCAGGCCACTGGCCAAGGCCACTGCTGTAAAGGATCCTCATTAGAACACACAGAAACCAGAACATGCCTGCAGGATTGGACAGATTAGTAATGCACTCAACATCTGTACTGCCGAAGACCACTGCTCACACATGTACCAAAATGTGGGGCAGTGAGGGGGCTAGGCTGACACTGTGCCTTCAGACGGTTCAGGAACTAAAACTGCATTTTCATACTGTATGAATGACTTTTCATATAAATTTTTTTTTATTTTATTTATTTCTGTATGTGTATGAATGTACTGTCTGCATGCAAGTTTGTGCACCCATGTCGTGCAATGCCGCGGAGGTCAGAAGAGGGTGTCGGACTCCCCTGGAACTGGAGTTCTCCTGGAATTGGTGTTTCAGACGGTTCTCGGCCACCATGTGGGTGCTGGGGATCGAACCCGGGTCCTCTGTAAGAGCAGTCGGCGCTCTTAACCGCTAGGCCATCTCTCCAGCCCCATGAATGACTTTTCTACACATATGTTTGTGTGTCTAAACTTTTTTTTTTTTTTTTTTTGGTCTTGAGACAGGGTCTCCCTGTAACTCAGACTGTCTTGGAACTCACTATGTACACCAGGTTGGGCTTGAACTCACAGAAATCTGCCTGTTTCTGCCTCCCAAGTGCTAGGATTAAAGATGTGTGCCACCACACCTGGCCTAGATTTGCTTTTTAAAGATGAAATTATAAAATATGTCTAAAGTATACCAGGCCCACAGCAAGTGCCACCCCCAGCTCACAGGATCCCTGACTGCCACAGTGGGACAACTGCAGCTAAAGCTAAACAAACCTTAACCCTAGTGGTTGTTGAGCATACAAGGTACAGGATCAAGTTGCGACCCCTCATGTACCTGCATAATGAATCCCTAAGCTAGGGCCACCAGCAGGGCGGATGACCCTAGTGGCTGCACAGTGTACTCACTATTGTGAAGCTTTTGTGGGTCTGGTGCAAGGAGAGGTCTACAAACCAAGCCTCCTGTTACCAGCCCACTACCCACCGTGATAACTGAGCGAGGGCTGCCTGGTCTGCCCTGGAACAGAAAACAGGAACGGGCCGGACACTCAACAGCCACAGAGCCAGGGTCTAAAAGCAGGGAACAGGGGCTGGGGAGAGGGCCTAGCGCTTAAGAATGTACACATGGAAAATTAAAATTAAAATTAAAAAATAAAAGCAGGGAGTAAACTTCAGCAGGAAACAAAAGCAACCTGAGCCCAATGCGACACCCTGCAATATAGTACTCAGGACCTGAAAGCAGGAGAATCAGTTCAAAGCCAGCCATGGGTACACAGGCACCTCCAGACTAACATAAACCATACAGTGAGGCCATGTCTCAAAAGAAAAGGTTTCATGTTTGTGACACGAGGCAGAAGCAGGTAGATCTCAGATTTCTGTGAGTTTAAGGCCAGCGAGCATGTATAAAATAAAATAAGGGCTGGAGCGACGGCCTAGCGGTTAAGAGCGCCGACCATCTTACAGAGGACCCGGGTTCGATCCCCAGCACCCACATGGCGGCTGAGAGCCGTCTGAAACTCCAATTCCAGGAGAACTCCAGTTCCAGGGGAGTCCGACGCCCTCTTCTGACCTCCGCGGCGTTGCATGTCACGGGTGCACAGACTTGCATGCAGACAATACATTCATACACATACAGAAATAAATAAAATTTTTAAAAAATTAAAAAAAAAAAAACTTAAAAAAAATAAATAAAATAAAAACATGGGGGCTGGAAAGATGGGCTCTGTGGGAACTGCACATGTATGTGTACATGCAGGCAAAACACACACATGACATGAAAATAAAAAAATTTTTTAAAGATAAAATTGGGGCGGGAGAGATGGCTCCAAGGTAAAGAGCACTGATTGCTCTTGCAGAGGACCTGAGTTGGGTTCCTAGCACCCACATGGCAGCTAACACACCGTGCTCCAAGAGCACTGTACACACAGGGGTGTACTTACATACATGCAGGCAATCCACTCATATCCATAAAGTAAAAATGAATAAAAAAAGATCAAAGTAAAAATGAAACAGGAATCAAAAGGTGACTGAATTCACAACTGACAACCATATACCTGCAGGCAGACCTGTAAGCTCTAGAGACAGATTCTTCAAGAGTCTGAGGCACAAAGTGGGGTTGTAAAATTCTAATCAAGATGACATGGCAGTGGAGACAACTAAGAATGAGGAGGAAGTGAGGCTGCTTCTTTCTGTCCTGTGAGCAAAGGGGTAGTGCAGGTCACCCTAGGGTCCTGCTGGGCAGGAACAACCTTTCTGAAAGTGGCCCAGGAGTGACCCCAGGTCCCTTAGGGAGGGTCAAACTCCAACTCCATCACAACTCAAGAGCCAGGCAGATCTGAAAACTGACAGCATAAAAGTAAGCACAGTTGGGGACCTCCCTCCTGAATTCCACTGACAATGCCCCAGCTAATCACCAGCCTAGGTGTATCCCTGAAGACCAAATACAGACTATACCATCTCATCTCAGGAAGGGACCAAGTACCTGCCGCTCTGAGCCACTACCAGGGCCCCCCAGTCAAGCCCAAGCACAACCCCCCGGGGTGGAGCCACCCTCCTTGGATGCTGGGTCCCCACTTGTACACCCCAGAAGGGGATCCTGCCAGACAGATCCCTTATCCTGGAACACATCTCCTAGTCAAGGCTCCAGGAAGATCACATGAGGTAGCTATGTCACCCTAATACTTAAAGGCCACCTCAAAGCCTGTCCCAAAAGGCATTGCTGAGCTCTGTGGAGAGGGAGTGCCAAATGAAGACACCAAAGCAGCCTGTGGCCTCTCACTCCATTCCTTTCTAGAAGAAAAAGTGAAGAATAACTAAGAAAATGCTGAACCAGTAGTCACATCAGCCAGACCCCCAGGAGGCATCTGCACAGCACTGTGGGCAGGCCAGCAAAGCAGGCTCTGTCAAGGACCTCATGCAAGCACCTGCACACTGCAGCTCCCGGGCCTCAGCCCACCTCTGCCAGGCCAGCTCCTCAGGCACCTGCACCTTCTTTTTTTAATTTTATTTATTTTGTATGTGTATGAATGTACTGTCTGCATGTAGGTTTGTATACCCGTGTCGTGCAATGCCGCGGAGGTCAGAAGAGGGCGTCGAATTCCCCTGGAACTGGAGTTGAAGACGGTTCTCAGCGGCCATGTGAGTGCTGGGGATCCAACTGGGTCCTCTGGAAGAGCAGTCGCCGCCGCTCTTAAGTGCTAGGCCGTCTCTCCAGCCCCAGGCACCTGCACCTTCTGCACATGCCAATCCTAGGGAGATGCAGTTTATGCATCTCATTAGACCTTCACCCCACCTCTGTCACACCAGTCCTGGGGAGCACATACCGTTTTGTGTCTTGTAAGAACCTCGCCCCATCTGTGAATGCTCATTTAGGGCACCTAAGCAGTGTGCCTCCCCCTGCACCTACATGAGAAGGGCCCTATGTCCCCCTCTCCAATACCTTAAGATAGTGCTGGATCTCTTTTTTTTTTTTTTTTTGGTATTTTGAGACAGGGTCTCCCTTTTAGTACCAGCTGTCCTGAAGGTCGCTCTGTAGACCAGACTGGCCTTGAACTCACAGAGATCCGCCTGCCTCTACCTCCTGAGTGCTGAGTGCTGGGATTAAAGGCGTGCACCACCATACCTGGCTTGGATCTCCTTCTTAATGAACTAGAAGCCCCCATCTGTACATGCTGTGCCCAACTCAAGGCTAGGGAGGCCTCCCAGCACCTCACCCTCTTGTACTGCACAAGGCTGTCATGCCAGGGGCTCCATGGCACCCTGAGTGACTCACAGGACACTCTAAGGTTCCTGAGCATGTCCATCCTAGAGGGCACTACTTCCCAACCCAACTTCCCTGTCATGAATCTGTGCCACTTAGTCCCTCAAAACAGAGGCTGTGGTGAGGGAGCCTCTAACCATTGTGGGACACAGTAATTTTAGCCTCCTCATACAAGGGCGCTCCCAACAGCTCCCGCAGACCCTCACCAGGAACTCAGCCACTTGGCAAACTGGATCTCATTAATCCTGTTCTGAACACCAGCTCTGGGGCTATGCTCGGCTAAGGTGATCATATACTAGCCTTCTGAATCTGGCTAACAACCTTAGCATCACCACTAAAGGGTTCAAGCTAAGTGGGTTCTAGTGGAGGCTACACCGTCTGCAGGAGCAGCATAGGATGTGGGTTCAGGGCCAGGCCAGGCTCTTCCCTCTAAAGGATGATAGTCATCCAACAAGGCTGCCTTGCGTATGTGCACTGCAGCAGGCACAGTGAAAGTGAGGTGTAGAACCATTCCCTACCAGCTACCTGTGGGAAGATCCAGTTTGAATTGGGGGCTAGTTTTCAGCCAGCATCCCTCAGGGCGTAACATGGAAATCTTGAGGTTCCTCTGACCCTGCCCCATGAGGGAGCAACTCATGGCCCAGGCATGTGACGCTAGGTGGGGCAGCAGCATGAGACTGGGGTCTGGGATTGGCTGTGAGAGATGACGTCATTTGGCTTATAAAATTGACTCACGGCATGCAATAAAGTGAATTCTCCATTACCATCATCATATCAAATTCCCAGATCCATTATTTTGCACATATACAGGTCAGAGCAGGCCTGGATTTTGAGTATCAGGTGCTACTGGGTTAGAAGGAGATCAATCAGATCACTAACCTGGTAAGCTAGCATGGGGTTGGAAGGAGACTAATCAAGTCACCAACCTGTGGAGTGGATTGTGAGTGGGTGTAGGCTGAAGATGGGCCATCAGCCTTCAGCCTAAATTCCTATCCAGAGGCCAGCAGTTTCTGGGCAAGTGGGATAGCACGGCCAGACAGGAAGCATTCCACTTCCCAGGCTAAGGATCTGAGAGGGACAGTAGTCACTCAGGTTGGGACACGAAAGTGGCAAGAGAAGGTTCCTAGACCACTGAAAAGTCACAGACAACTGGAGAGAAAGCCAACCCCAATAAAACCTCGGCCAACTGACGTATCTTTCCTTAGCTCCACTGTGAGATGAACTGGAATGAGTATGCATAGGAAGGAAGGGGGCCATGCTGGAAGAAAGCCACACCAGCGCTCAGTACTCAGCACACTCAATGCAACTTGAGGACGAGTTTGGATCTCTAGAAATCCACGCAAATGCCAGGGGTGGTGGCCCACCGGAATTCCAGCCTTGGAAGGCAGACGGGAGATCCATAAAGCTGCCTAGTGCGGCTAGTCCTATCAGTGTGCTCTGGGTTTAACTGAGAGAGCCTGCCCCAAAGAATAAAGGAGGGAGAAGAATGATCAAGGATTACTTTTTTTTTTTTGAGACAATGTAGCCCTGACTGGCCTAGAACTCACTATGTAGACCAGATACAAAGATGGGGAGGATCCAAACTCAGATGTCTTCTGCTCGTCATGCAGTACAGAAGGTTCTGTGACTCCAACACAAGGGGCTTCTCCTCGGCAGCAGCCAAGCAGTCTGATGGCAACACCAACATGCAGTCCACTCAGTTCTGCTTCTGTCTACACAGACACCATTGAGGAATCCTCTGCTCCAGTTCTGACTCTGTCTCCCAGAGACAGTGCCAAAGGCCATAGGTGAGGACTTAGTCCCATAGAGCCCCCATTTCAAGCCTCAGTCAGTTACAGCTCCAAGATAGGGTTCCCACAAGTGCCTTTGGGCTCCATTCATCTGCTTAGACAGACATCTTACAACACTCAGGGCAATACTTATATTCACTGACTTATTAGAAGGTGTTCTTTGTGGGGCTCTCTGTGCAGACAAGGCTGGCCCAATCTCACAGAGATCTGCCTGTCTCTGCCTCCTGCAGTGCTCAGATTAAAGGCATGTACCATTTATTTTTTTATTTTTTTTTATTTTTTTTTATTATTATTTTTTTTTTTGGTCTTTTTGAGACAGGGTCTCCCTGTAGCCCCAGCTGTCCTGGAACTCAACAAAGATCCACCTGCCTCTGCCTCCCGAGTGCTAGGATTAAAGGCATGCGCCACCACGCCCGGCCCTTTGGACCAGTTGTATAAGCAACATCTTCAGGTCAAGAAAGGGTTCCCTCCCATTTTGTAGGCAGGTCTGTAATCTCAGATGGGCCAGTTTGCATAGTTTTGATGTCAGTGTGCCCCAGGAACTTGATTTTAGTATTGTAGCCATACAGGAAATCTGCCACTTAAAATTGCAAGTGCCTGGGTGAGGTCTTAAGGTTCAGGCAGTCTTTGGCATGTTGCTGCAACTGGTAAACCCTCAGGCTTGGAACATGTCCAGTGTAGCCAAGCTGGGTATTCTGAGATCCTCTTTGCTCCTCAGAGCATCCTGGGNCCAAGGCTCCAGGAAGATCACATGAGGTAGCTATGTCACCCTAATACTTAAAGGCCACCTCAAAGCCTGTCCCAAAAGGCATTGCTGAGCTCTGTGGAGAGGGAGTGCCAAATGAAGACACCAAAGCAGCCTGTGGCCTCTCACTCCATTCCTTTCTAGAAGAAAAAGTGAAGAATAACTAAGAAAATGCTGAACCAGTAGTCACATCAGCCAGACCCCCAGGAGGCATCTGCACAGCACTGTGGGCAGGCCAGCAAAGCAGGCTCTGTCAAGGACCTCATGCAAGCACCTGCACACTGCAGCTCCCGGGCCTCAGCCCACCTCTGCCAGGCCAGCTCCTCAGGCACCTGCACCTTCTTTTTTTAATTTTATTTATTTTGTATGTGTATGAATGTACTGTCTTGCATGTAGGTTTGTATACCCGTGTCGTGCAATGCCGCGGAGGTCAGAAGAGGGCGCTGAATTCCCCTGGAACTGGAGTTGAAGACGTTCTCAGCGGCCATGTGAGTGCTGGGGATCCAACTTGGTCCTCTGGAAGAGCAGTCGCCCCGCTCTTAACTGCTGGCGTCTCTCCAGCCCCAGGGCACCTGCACCTTCTGCACATGCCAATCCTAGGGAGATGCAGTTTATGCATCTCATTAGACCTTCACCCCACCTCTGTCACACCAGTCCTGGGGAGCACATACCGTTTTGTGTCTTGTAAGAACCTCGCCCCATCTGTGAATGCTCATTTAGGGCACCTAAGCAGTGTGCCTCCCCCTGCACCTACATGAGAAGGGCCCTATGTCCCCCTCTCCAATACCTTAAGATAGTGCTGGATCTCTTTTTTTTTTTTTTTTTTGGTATTTTGAGACAGGGTCTCCCTTTTTAGTACCAGCTGTCCTGGAAGGTCGCTCTGTAGACCAGACTGGCCTTGAACTCACAGAGATCCGCCTGCCTCTACCTCCTGAGTGCTGAGTGCTGGGATTAAAGGCGTGCACCACCATACCTGGCTTGGATCTCCTTCTTAATGAACTAGAAGCCCCCATCTGTACATGCTGTGCCCAACTCAAGGCTAGGGAGGCCTCCCAGCACCTCACCCTCTTGTACTGCACAAGGCTGTCATGCCAGGGGCTCCATGGCACCCTGAGTGACTCACAGGACACTCTAAGGTTCCTGAGCATGTCCATCCTAGAGGGCACTACTTCCCAACCCAACTTCCCTGTCATGAATCTGTGCCACTTAGTCCCTCAAAACAGAGGCTGTGGTGAGGGAGCCTCTAACCATTGTGGGACACAGTAATTTTAGCCTCCTCATACAAGGGCGCTCCCAACAGCTCCCGCAGACCCTCACCAGGAACTCAGCCACTTGGCAAACTGGATCTCATTAATCCTGTTCTGAACACCAGCTCTGGGGCTATGCTCGGCTAAGGTGATCATATACTAGCCTTCTGAATCTGGCTAACAACCTTAGCATCACCACTAAAGGGTTCAAGCTAAGTGGGTTCTAGTGGAGGCTACACCGTCTGCAGGAGCAGCATAGGATGTGGGTTCAGGGCCAGGCCAGGCTCTTCCCTCTAAAGGATGATAGTCATCCAACAAGGCTGCCTTGCGTATGTGCACTGCAGCAGGCACAGTGAAAGTGAGGTGTAGAACCATTCCCTACCAGCTACCTGTGGGAAGATCCAGTTTGAATTGGGGGCTAGTTTTCAGCCAGCATCCCTCAGGGCGTAACATGGAAATCTTGAGGTTCCTCTGACCCTGCCCCAAGGGAGCAAACTCATGGCCCAGGCATGTGACGCTAGGTGGGGCAGCAGCATGAGACTGGGGTCTGGGATTGGCTGTGAGAGATGAGTCATTTGGCTTATAAAATTGACTCACGGCATGCAATAAAGTGAATTCTCCATTACCATTCATCATATAAAATTCCCAGATCCATTATTTTGCACATTACAGGCCGAAGCAGGCCTGGATTTTGAGTTCAGGTGCTACTGGGTTAGAAGGAGATCAATCAGATCACTAACCTGGTAAGCTAGCATGGGGTTGGAAGGAGACTAATCAAGTCACCAACCTGTGGAGTGGATTGTGAGTGGGTGTAGGCTGAAGATGGCCATCAGCCATCAGCCTAAATTCCTATCCAGAGGCCAGCAGTTTCTGGGGCAGGTGGGATAGCACGGCCAGACAGGAAGCATTCCACTTCCCAGGCTAAGGATCTGAGAGGGACAGTAGTCACTCAGGTTGGGACACGAAAGTGGCAAGAGAAGGTTCCTAGACCACTGAAAAGTCACAGACAACTGGAGAGAAAGCCAACCCCAATAAAACCTCGGCCAACTGACGTATCTTTCCTTAGCTCCACTGTGAGATGAACTGGAATGAGTATGCATAGGAAGGAAGGGGGCCATGCTGGAAGAAAGCCACACCAGCGCTCAGTACTCAGCACACTCAATGCAAC
Source organism: Rhizomys pruinosus (assembly GCA_009823505.1). Lineage (NCBI taxonomy): Eukaryota > Metazoa > Chordata > Mammalia > Rodentia > Spalacidae > Rhizomys > Rhizomys pruinosus. The sequence continues at coordinate 98,007 of VZQC01011906.1, read as the reverse complement.
TTGAGGACGAGTTTGGATCTCTAGAAATCCACGCAAATGCCAGGGGTGGTGGCCCACCGGAATTCCAGCCTTGGAAGGCAGACGGGAGATCCATAAAGCTGCCTAGTGCGGCTAGTCCTATCAGTGTGCTCTGGGTTTAACTGAGAGAGCCTGCCCCAAAGAATAAAGGAGGGAGAAGAATGATCAAGGATTACTTTTTTTTTTTTGAGACAATGTAGCCCTGACTGGCCTAGAACTCACTATGTAGACCAGATACAAAGATGGGGAGGATCCAAACTCAGATGTCTTCTGCTCGTCATGCAGTACAGAAGGTTCTGTGACTCCAACACAAGGGGCTTCTCCTCGGCAGCAGCCAAGCAGTCTGATGGCAACACCAACATGCAGTCCACTCAGTTCTGCTTCTGTCTACACAGACACCATTGAGGAATCCTCTGCTCCAGTTCTGACTCTGTCTCCCAGAGACAGTGCCAAAGGCCATAGGTGAGGACTTAGTCCCATAGAGCCCCCATTTCAAGCCTCAGTCAGTTACAGCTCCAAGATAGGGTTCCCACAAGTGCCTTTGGGCTCCATTCATCTGCTTAGACAGACATCTTACAACACTCAGGGCAATACTTATATTCACTGACTTATTAGAAGGTGTTCTTTGTGGGGCTCTCTGTGCAGACAAGGCTGGCCCAATCTCACAGAGATCTGCCTGTCTCTGCCTCCTGCAGTGCTCAGATTAAAGGCATGTACCATTTTATTTTTTTTTATTTTTTTTTATTTTTTTTATTATTATTTTTTTTTTGGTCTTTTTGAGACAGGGTCTCCCTGTAGCCCCAGCTGTCCTGGGACTCACTCTGTAGACCAGGCTGGCCTTGAACTCACAAAGATCCACCTGCCTCTGCCTCCCAAGTGCTAGGATTAAAGGCGTGCGCCACCACGCCCGGCAAGTCATGTACCATTTACACAAACAGAAAGTGTTATTTAGCCAGGCATGGTGACTCACGCCTTTAATCCTAGCACTTGGAAGGCAGAGGCAGGAGGTCCTCTGTGAGTACAAGGCCAGCTTGGTCTAGAGAGCGAGCTCTAGGAAAGCTGGGTCTAAAGGGAGACCCTGTCTCAAAAAATACCAAAAAAAAAAAAAAGTGTGTTAAAGACTTTTTTTTTAATTGGGGGGAGAGGAGGGTTTGTGCATGTGAGTGCAGGTGCTTATGGAGGCCAGAAGAGGGTGTGGGATCCCTGGAAGCTGAGTTACAGAAGATTATGTCAGCCAGCATGGGTGCTGAAACGAAACTCAGCTCAGGGTTCAAGAGCAGTATGTACTTTTAACCAATGAGCCACCTTTTCAGCCCCTATGGAGGATGATTTTTTTTTTTAATTTTTAAAATGTATTTTATTTTATTTTTTATATGTGTGAATGTACTGTCTGCAGGTAAGTTTGTGCAACCATGTCATGCAAAGCCGTGGAGGTCAGAAGAGGGTGTCAGATTCCCCTGGAACTGGAGTTAAAGACGGTTCTCAGCCACCATGTGGGTGCTGGGGATCGAACCTGGGTCCTCTGCAAGAGCAGTTGGCACTCTTAACTGCTAGGCCATCTCTCCAGCCCCTGGAGGATGCTTTTAAAGGATACAGATAACAGCCAGATGAAAGAGATACATGGGGAAAGACCCTAGAAGCATGGACTTTGAGAGCATCCATCTGGGTGAGCAGCCCCAGCTCCCAGCATACAGATGAGTTCCTGTTCATCTTTCTGTAAGCCTCGTCATATTCAGCTGGGCTTTGGGGGAACTGTCCTTTGGGGGAACTATATGGATACTCCATTATAGGGACATGAATGAAGCATGGGCAGTCAGAGAGAGTGTACAAGAATGGGATGGCTTCAGCTAAAACAGAGACTCCAGGGCAGCCTTTGGGTAGCAGTCCTTCATCCCAGGTAAGGGGCAGTATTCCTTCCAAAATAGGCTCCTATAACCAGCTATCAAAGAGGGCAAAATTTCTTTATGGCCAGCTCCAGAAAAGTGGGGGAAGAATACAGTTTGGGTTCCTGTGACCTTAGGGAAGATAAAGTCTGGTTTCTATAGCCTTCCTCAGGTAGGAAATGGAACAGGTACAAGGAAGACAGGAGCAAATCAGAAACCCATGGAGAGAATACAGCAGTTAGGAGCACTGGCTACTCTATAGAGGACCCAGATTCAATTTTCAGCACCCACATGGCAGCATCCATAACTCCAGTTAGAGAGGAATCCAATGCCCTCTTCTGACCTCCTCAGGCACTGCATGACACAAGTGCACTTACATACAGGCACTGCATGACATAAGTGCACTTACATACATGTAGACAATACACTCATACATAAAAAATAAAGCAAAAAAAAAAGCTATCTTCCAGAACTGTGCCATATGGACCTGTCTTTGGAACCCCATTTCTCCCACTGTGTTCCCTTCCAGGCCACACCCATACTGATTCAAAATGATTTTTCCAGATTCATTGGAGAAGTACAAATTCAAATTCAGCTCCTCCCTTAATCTCTACACTGTTACACATCCAAAGTCACATGTCGTTTCCCAATCTCCACTGGGCCCAATGAAGATGCCTGGGTGTGCTGCTTGGTTTGATATGTTAATTCTCAAGCTTACCCACACACATTCATTATCTTTTGCAATGGACTACCAAACTGAGGTACCCAAGGAGAGGTCCTGGTCTTCAGACCCAAGAGCACATGCGGCTAATTAAAAGTCACTAGTCCTGCTGGGCGTGGTGGCGCACGCCTTTCATCCTAGCACTCAGGAGGCAGAGGCAGGTGGATCGAGGCCAGCCTGGTCTACAGAGTGAGTTCCAGGACAGCTGGGGCTACAGGGAGACCCTGTCTTGAAAAGACCAAAAAAAAAAAAAAAAAGTCACTAGTCCAGATTACCTCCATTAATAAAAGTCATTCCTGCGGCTGGAGAGATGGCTCAGTGGTTGAGGGCACCGACTGCTCTTGCAGAGGACCTGGGTTCGATTCCCAGTGCCCGCATGTCAGCTGGGAACCCTTTTTGGCTCCAGTTGCAGGGGAGTCCAATGCCCTCTTCTGACCTCCGCAGCACTGCACGACACAGGAGCACCTACATACATGCAGACAGTCCACTTGTACACATAAAATAAAAATAATAAATAAATATTAAAAATAAATAAAAGTCATTCCTACAAACAACTGTCTGTAACTCTAATTCCAGAGATTTGACACCCTCTTCTGGCCTCTGTAGACACTGCACTTACATGCACACAAAACAATCATTCACACAAAATTAAAAAGTAAAAAAAAATTCTTTTTGGTCTTTTTGAGACAGGGTCTCCCTGTAGCCCCAGCTGTCCAGGAACTAACTATGTGGACTAGGCTGGCCTTAAACTCATAGAGATCCACCTGCCTCTGCCTCCCCAAGTGCTGGGATTAACACCATGTTAAAAAAAAAAAAAAAAAAAAAAAAAAAAAAAAAAAAAAAAACCAAAACAGAATGAGCACAAATAAATGACCTAACACCGCAACTAAAAACACTTGAGAGACAACAACAAATGAATCCTAAAAAATGAATCCTAAACTCAACAGATGGGAAGAAATAATAAAAATCANCAAAAAAAAAAAAAAAAAAAAAAAAGTAAAAAATAAAAATTTAAAACAACAAAGTGCTTTCACTGGAAAATAATTACATTTGTGATTGTCTAAAACACTAGATTTCTTTGTTATTTCTTTTTTAATTTTATTTATTTATTTATGTGTATGAATGTACTGTCTGCATGCAGGTTTGTGCACCCATGTAGTGCAATGCCACGGAGGAGGTCAGAAGAGGGTCTCGGATTCCCCTGGAACTGGAGTTCTCCTGGAATTGGAATTACAGATAGTTCTCAGCCGCCATGTGGGTGCTGGGGATCGAACCCGGGTCCTCTGCAAGAGCAGTTGGCGCTCTTAACCTCTAGGCCATCTCTCCAGCCCCTTTTTTTGGTCTTTTCGAGACAGGGTCTCCCTGTAGCCCCAGCTGGAACTCGCTCTGTAGACCAGGCTGGCCTTGAACTCACAAAGATCCTCCTGCCTCTGCCTCCTAAGTGCTAGGATTAAAGGTGTGCACCACCATGCCCAGCAAGAGCACACACTACTTTTACAGGGAACCTGAGTTCTACATCCACCAACCACATGGAGCACCTTGCAACTGCCTGTAAATGCAGGTCCAGGGGATCTGATGCCCTTTTCTGGCCTCCCCATGTACCTGCAAGTGCACACACACATACACACATGCACCCCGTTAGAAAACAAAATAAAATATTTAATTTAAAAAAAAAAAAGTTGCCGGGCATGGTGGCACACACCTGTAGAACTATAAGAATCACAAAGCAAGGAGCAGAGGCCCACTCAACAGTCGATAGGAAAGGAAGGTATGAAGATGTCTCTGACACTCACAGTAGCCGTGTCAGCACCTGGACAACGGTAAGCTACTCACTGCCAGGGCAGGACACAGAAAAAATGTTCTCCAGTGCTTGTGGCTCCTTTGAACACAGAGCATCCCAGAACCCCATCCCAGAAGGAGGCTCCTGGCAGCCTGGGATCTGCACCTCGGGTTCCAGGGGCCTGTGAAGATGCACACGAGGCCCCGGCAGTCAGAGCTCTTCCAGGACCCCAGGGAGCAGAGCTAACGGAAATGAGAGGAGTAGGTGGCCGTCCGAGAACCCCCAGCCTGCGGCTCGCCTTGCCCATGCATCGCCAGGGGCCTCCTGCCACCTGTGGCCACATAAAGCCTCGCAACATTTTAGAAGCTAGGGGCTACCTGGAAAAGAGGAGCTAGCAACGCGGGTCACCGAGTCCAGGCGCTCGCGGGGCGCCGGCCTCTGCGACCCCTCGGCGACCCCCGCGTAGCCGACCACTTACGAAGGAGGAAAGCGACGGCAGAAGAATCCGGAGCACATTGCACCCGAACACGAAGCTGAGCACCAGAAGCCACGCCCAGCTGTCGGCCTCGGCCTCGCTCATCGCGGTTTGCTAGATACCCGCACCGCTCCGGCAGCGCCCAAGGGACAGCGTAGCAGACAGCACATGCGCCTGCGCACTGCAGCCCGCACGCTACGGCAGCACCATGGCGACCACGCGGTCAAAGGCGGCCGGCGCACTGCAGCCACTACAGATCTGGCAGCCTTGTGGGGACCGCGCCACCACTGATCATACGCCTGCGCAGTGCAGTCCGCACGCTAAGGCGGAGACTAGACAACCACGGGGCCCCACTGCTTTCTGCGCCTGCGTACTGCAGCCGGAACTGAGACGGCAGTGCCTGGGCGACCACACAGCAGGATAGACCCGCGCCTGCGCACTAAGGTTTGCACGAACCGCCAGTGCCAGGGAGACCACGGGGCTGAATTCACGCACCCGCTCGCGCGCGCTGAGATCCCACACCGGGATCCTTGAAGGGGTATGCTGGGGCTGGAGAGATGCGTGCAATGCCGCGGAGGTCAGAAGAGAGTCTCGGATTTCCCTGGAACTGGAGTTCTGGAATTGGAGTTACAGACGGTTCTTAGCCGCCCTGTGGGTGCTGGGGATCGAACCCGGGTCCTCTGCAAGAGAAGTCGGTGTTCTTAACCGCTAGGCTATCTCTCCAGCCCCAGTTCTGCTATTTAAAAATTACCACAAATTTAGTGACTTATTACATAAATTAATTTTATGACAGTCCTGGAACTCAGAAATCCGAAGTGCTTTTCACTTATTACATAAATTAATTTTATGACAGTCCTGGAACTCAGAAATCCGAAGTGCTTTTCACTTGACTAAAAATAGGTGTTGGCAGGCTGTCTTCCCTCTGGATTCCTTCAGGCAGAGTTCATTTTGTAGCCTTAGACAATTGAAAGGCCAGCCCTGCTGGTCTGCAGGTCGCGCTCTGCCTTTCCCACTGCTGGGCCTCTCTGGACTCCCCTGCCTCCCTTTCACCATCAGAAGCCTTGGGATTACACCAGATCCTTGTAGATAGACAAAGATCATCTCGCTGGTTAAAACCCTTTTAAACAGCCAGGCATGGAGGCCCCGGCCTGTACTCCCAGTACTGAAGACGTTTGGAAGCAGGAAGATGAGAAGTTCATGGTCATTTATGGGCTGCACAGAGGGATCGAGGCCAGTCTGTGGTACATGAGATCCTATCTCGGAAAAAAAACAAAAAATAGTTACTAAATAAATCCTGGAGTTCAAAGTCCCCATTCCTGTTTCTTCTGAGGCATCACTAAACAAATAACAGTGAATACTGCAAATAGTCATACCATGAAGGGACACAGATAGCGTCCATGAGCTTGTTCTAAGTTGGACAGTGAGTCTGTGAGTGCTTGTTTCATTATTAGGAATTTAAAATAATGGCAAGATCGGTGTAAAATAAAAATGGTATGTGGATAATTTAAGAGTTTTGGGTTTTTTCCTCAAAAAAGTGGTTTAGGAGCTGGATGTAGTGGCATACTCCTTTAATCCCAACACTCAAGAGGCAGAAGCAAGATCGGTGTAAAATAAAAATGGTATGTGGATAATTTAAGAGTTTTGGGTTTTTTCCTCAAAAAAGTGGTTTAGGAGCTGGATGTAGTGGCATACTCCTTTAATCCCAACACTCAAGAGGCAGAAGCAAGATCGGTGTAAAATAAAAATGGTATGTGGATAATTTAAGAGTTTTGGGTTTTTTCCTCAAAAAAGTGGTTTAGGAGCTGGATGTAGTGGCATACTCCTTTAATCCCAACACTCAAGAGGCAGAAGCAAGATCGGTGTAAAATAAAAATGGTATGTGGATAATTTAAGAGTTTTGGGTTTTTTCCTCAAAAAAGTGGTTTAGGAGCTGGATGTAGTGGCATACTCCTTTAATCCCAACACTCAAGAGGCAGAAGCAAGCAGATCGCTGTGAGCTCCAGGCCAGCTGGGGCTACAAGAAAACCCTGTCCATAGCATGGCGTGGTGGCGCACGCCTTTAATCCTAGCACTCAGGAGGCAGAGGCAGAGGATCTTTGTGAGTTCAAGGCCAGCCTGACAGCTGGAGCTACAGGGAGACCCTGTCTCGAAAAGACCAAAAAAAAAAAAAAAAAAAAAAAAAAAAGGCCTATGTGTTAGGAGAGATGGCTCAGCAGTTGAGAGCACTGTCTGCTCTTGCAAAGGACCTGACTTCAAATCCCAGCACCCACATGGCAACTAACAACTTTCAGTAATTCTATTTCTGGGGATCTGCAGCTATTGCAAGATATAGATGTACTTTTACACATGCAGGCAATGCAATCATACAGATAAAATAAAAATAAATTCTTTTTTAAAAGGAGCCCTAGCTGGGCATGGCGGCACAGGTCTTAAACCCCAGAATTCAGGAGACAGAGGGAGGAGGATCTCAGTTTGGTCTTCCTTTCCAATTCCAGACCAGCTGGGGCTACAGGGTCTCCTGTCTCAAAAAAAGCCATTTTTAATTTTAAAAAATAGAAAAAATGAAAGCCTAATGTGGATGCCCAGCACAAGAAGCTTAATTAAGGAAGGGTTTTCATACTTCGTTCTGCTGCTGCTTTCACTAATGAGTCTGTTAGAAAATTCCCAAAGAAAGTGGGGCTGGGGGATATGATGTGATGTGATGATGGCTCATTTGGTAAAGTGCTTGACTTGCACACATCAGACCTGAGTCTGATCCCAGCAGCCTGTAAACAGCAGCTGTGCTGGCAGGCATTTGCACTCCCAGTGCTGAAGAGGCAGAGACAAGAGGACCTGGGGCTCTCTGACCAGCCAGCCTCACTGAATCAGTGAGCCCCAGGTCCCAGGGAGATTATGTCCCTAAAAATGAGGTGGAAAGTGATTAAGGAAGATACCCAACATTGATCTCTGGCCTCCACATACATGCACATACATGTACACACATACCTCCCCAAAGGTGCACCCACATATAAAATTTAAAAAAAAGAGAGCATACTAAGAGCCAGACAGGCACATTCAGGTAAGAAGAGCCTTTCTAGGGGCTGGAGAGATGGCTTAGCGGTTAAGAGCACCGACTGCTCTTGCAGAGGACCTGGGTTTGATCCCCAGCACCCACATGGTGGCTGAGAACCGTCTGTCACTCCAATTCCAGGAGAACTCCAGTTCCAGGGGAATCCGAGACCCTCTTCTCACCTCCGTGGCATTGCACGACACGGGTGCACAAACCTACATGCAGACAGTACATTCATACACATAAAATAAATAAAATTTTAAAAATTTCTTTAAAAAATGTATGATATTTCATACAATGTTCAGTGTGGTGATCTGATCACATCACCTGACACCGGTGAAAGAAAATTTTGCAACAGGCAAATATCTCAATATAAACAAGCAGGAGGATTTTCTGAAAATACATAAGAATAACTTTAAGGGGCATGGAGAGATGGCTTAGCAGTTAAGAGCCCTGGCTGCCCTTGCAGAGGACCTGGGTTTGATTCCCGCCACCTACATGGTAGCCAATAATCATCTGTAATTCCAGTTTCAGGGGAATCTCATGCCTTCTTCTGACTTCCACCAGCATTGCACAACACAGGTACATTTACATACATACAGGCAATACACTCATACACACAATATAATAATAAAATATTTTAAATGGGACATTTTTATTTAAATTTATTTTGGCTGATATATACAAATATAAAGTTGTACAAATTAAAAGGGTCACATGATGTTTCACACATGTATACACTGTTTAAACTTCAAATCTGCTGAACATGTCTATACGTATTAAACATGTATAATTTCTGGTTAAAACTTCCACGGTTCTTTCTTTGAGGCTTTTGTTTCTGTTTTTGTTTTTTTGGTCTTTTTTTTTTTTTCCTGAGACAGGGTCTCCCTTTAGTTCCAGCTGGTCTGGAGCTCACTGTGTAGACCAGGCTGGCCTTGAACTCACAGAGATCTGCCTCCCTCTGCCTCCCAGGTTCTGGGATTAAAGGCATGCCTACCATGCCTGGATCTTTGAAGCTTTTGAAATGCATGCAACATTACATCTATATTTATCCTACTATAAAATTGTACTCCAAATCATCATGCCCTCTGTAACTCAGCTTGGTATTCGTTGATCAGCTTCATCCACATCCCTTCTATCCCAGCCTCTGATGTTCATGATTCTACCCTTAGCCTTTTTTTTTTACACTTCATACATATACAAAATTTACAAAGTCTGAAAATAAACTATAGGTTAATTCCAAAACATATTTAGGGATTCACAGTTTATCCATAAACTTGCATTCAGGTAGAAAGAAATATAACTTTATATTCCTAAATTACATAGCAAGTTGATGTATGTTTTAATATATTTTAATTTTTTTTAATTTTATTTTTGTATGTGTATGAGTGTACTGTCTGCATGTAGGTCTGTGCACCCGTGTCGTGCAATGCCGCAGAGGTCAGAAGAGGGTCTTGGATTCCCCTGGAACTGGAGTTAAAGACGGTTCTCAGCCGCCATGTGGGTGCTGGGGATCGAACCCGGGTCCTCTGCAAGAGCAGTCGGTGCTCTTAACCGCTAGGCTATCTCTCCAGCCCCTGTTTAAATATACTTTAAAAAAAAAGATTTAGGAGCTGAGCGTGGTGGCGCACACCTTTAATCCTAGCACTTGGGAGGCAGAGGCAGGCGGATCTCTGTGAGTTCAAGGCCAGCCTGGTCTACAGAGTGAGTTCCAGGCCAGCTGGGGCTATAAGGAGACCCTATCTCAAAAAAAAATAAATAAATAAATAAAGATTTATTCTTTCTCATAAATCTTAGAAAGGAAGAAAATAGAGACATATACTTCAAGCTATATGTGGCATTTTCTTTACCTGACCGAATACCCACTTTTTTTTTTTTTTTTTTTTTGAGAACTCCTAGAGATCTGCCTGCCTTTGCCTCACGAGTGCTAGGATTAAAGGTGTGTGCCACCACTCCTGGTTTAAAGCTGCTATGTGGGTGCCGGGAATCAAACCCAGGTCCTCTGCAAGAGCAGTCGGTGCTCTTAACCACTGAGCCATCTCTCCAGGCCCCGCAAATACCCACCTTTACATATAAGGATTTAGTGCTAGGATCCACAAATAAGGGATAACATATGTCATTTGTTTTTCTGAGACTGTGTTGCTTCACTTAGCATAACAGCTTCTATTTTTTTTTTGTATGTGTATGAATGTATTGTCTGCATGCAGGTCTGTGCACCCATGTCGTGCAATGCCGTGGAGGTCAGAAGAGGGTCTCGGATTTCCCTGGAACTGGAGTTCCATCAGTTGAGAGACACTTGGGCTGCTTCCAGCTCTTCACTATTGTGAAAAGAACAGCAATAAACATGGTTGTGCATGTATCTCTGCTAAAGGATGAATCCTGCAGGTATAGGTACAATTAGGTCAAATGGTAGGTTCATTTTTAGTCTTTTTTTTTTTTTCTTCAGGCAGGGTCTCCCTGTACCCCCAACTGTCCTGGAACTCACTCTGCAGACCAGGCTGGCCTTGAACTCACAGAGATCCGCCTGCTTTTGCCTCTCAACTGCTGGGATTAAAGGCGTGTGCCACCACCCCCAGCTTAAAGACAGTTCTTAGCCGCCATGTAGGTGCTGGGAATCAAACCCTGGTCCTCTCCAAGAGCAGTCGGCACTCTTAACTGCTGAGTCATCTCTCTAGCCCCCTCATTTTTAGTGTTTTTTAAGAGCTTTCCACACTTCTTTCCACAGGGGTTGCACGAGTTGGAATCCCACAACAGTGAATGAGTGTTCCTCTTTCCCCATGCCCGGCAGACAGAAACATTTATACCACTTGATTATAATGGAAGGTTATATTATGTTCCTTTTCTTCCTATTTGTCCTTAAGATATTTATATAAAGGCCAGGCATGGTGGCACACGCCTTTAATCCTAGCACTTGGGAGGCAGAGGCAGACAGATCTTTATGAGCTCAAGGCCAGCCTGGNGCAACAACCTTTTGAAACTATAAAAATCACAAAAGCAAGGAGCAGAGGCCCACTCAACAGTCGATAGGAAAGGAAGGTATGAAGATGTCTCTGACACTCACAGTAGCCGTGTCAGCACCTGGACAACGGTAAGCTACTCACTGCCAGGGCAGGACACAGAAAAAATGTTCTCCAGTGCTTGTGGCTCCTTTGAACACAGAGCATCCCAGAACCCCATCCCAGAAGGAGGCTCCTGGCAGCCTGGGATCTGCACCTCGGGTTCCAGGGGCCTGTGAAGATGCACACGAGGCCCCGGCAGTCAGAGCTCTTCCAGGACCCCAGGGAGCAGAGCTAACGGAAATGAGAGGAGTAGGTGGCCGTCCGAGAACCCCCAGCCTGCGGCTCGCCTTGCCCATGCATCGCCAGGGGCCTCCTGCCACCTGTGGCCACATAAAGCCTCGCAACATTTTAGAAGCTAGGGGCTACCTGGAAAAGAGGAGCTAGCAACGCGGGTCACCGAGTCCAGGCGCTCGCGGGGCGCCGGCCTCTGCGACCCCTCGGCGACCCCCGCGTAGCCGACCACTTACGAAGGAGGAAAGCGACGGCAGAAGAATCCGGAGCACATTGCACCCGAACACGAAGCTGAGCACCAGAAGCCACGCCCAGCTGTCGGCCTCGGCCTCGCTCATCGCGGTTTGCTAGATACCCGCACCGCTCCGGCAGCGCCCAAGGGACAGCGTAGCAGACAGCACATGCGCCTGCGCACTGCAGCCCGCACGCTACGGCAGCACCATGGCGACCACGCGGTCAAAGGCGGCCGGCGCACTGCAGCCACTACAGATCTGGCAGCCTTGTGGGGACCGCGCCACCACTGATCATACGCCTGCGCAGTGCAGTCCGCACGCTAAGGCGGAGACTAGACAACCACGGGGCCCCACTGCTTTCTGCGCCTGCGTACTGCAGCCGGAACTGAGACGGCAGTGCCTGGGCGACCACACAGCAGGATAGACCCGCGCCTGCGCACTAAGGTTTGCACGAACCGCCAGTGCCAGGGAGACCACGGGGCTGAATTCACGCACCCGCTCGCGCGCGCTGAGATCCCACACCGGGATCCTTGAAGGGGTATGCTGGGGGCTGGAGAGATGCGTTGCAATGCCGCGGATGTCAGAAGAGGTCTCGGATTTCCCTGGACCTGGAGTTCTGGAATTGGAGTTACAGACGGTTTTCTTAGCCGCCCTGTGGGTGCTGGGATCGAACCCGGGTTCTCTCTGCCAAGAGAAGTCGGTGTTCTTAAACGCTAAGCAATCTCTCAAGCCCCAGTTCGCTATTAAAAAAATTACCACAAAAATTTAGGACTTTATTACATAAATTAATTTTCTGGCTGTCCTGGAACTCAGAAATCCGAAGTGCTTTTCACTTATTACATAAATTAATTTTATGACAGTCCTGGAACTCAGAAATCCGAAGTGCTTTTCACTTCGACTAAAAATATGTGTTGGCAGGCTGTCTTCCCTCTGGATTCCTTCAGGCAGAGTTCATTTTGTAGCCTTAGACAATTGAAAGGCCAGCCCTGCTGGTCTGCAGGTCGCGCTCTGCCTTTCCCACTGCTGGGCCTCTCTGGACTCCCCTGCCTCCCTTTCACCATCAGAAGCCTTGGGATTACACCAGATCCTTGTAGATAGACAAAGATCATCTCGCTGGTTAAAACCCTTTTAAACAAGCCAGGCCTGGAGGCCCCGGCCTGTACTCCCAGTACTGAAGACGTTTGGAAGCAGGAAGATGAGAAATTCAATGGTTCATTTATGGGCTGCACAGAGGGATCGAGGCCAGTCTGTGGTACATGAGATCCTATTCGGAAAAAAAACAAAAAAATAGTTACTAAATAAATCCTGGAGTTCAAAGTCCCCATTCCTGTTTCTTCTGAGGCATCACTAAACAAATAACAGTGAATACTGCAAATAGTCATACCATGAAGGGACACAGATAGCGTCCATGAGCTTGTTCTAAGTTGGACAGTGAGTCTGTGAGTGCTTGTTTCATTATTAGGAATTTAAAATAATGGCAAGATCGGTGTAAAATAAAAATGGTATGTGGATAATTTAAGAGTTTTGGGTTTTTTCCTCAAAAAAGTGGTTTAGGAGCTGGATGTAGTGCTACTCCTTAATCCCAACACTCAAGAGCGCAGAAGCAAGATCGGTTGTAAAATAAAAAATGGTATGTGGCATCATTTAAGAGTTTTGGGTTTTTTCCTCAAAAAAGTGGTTTAGGCTGGTGTGGTGGCATACTCCTTAATCCCAACACTCAAGAGCAGAAGCCAAGCTCGGTGTAAAAATAAAAAATGGTATTTGGATATTTAAGATTTTTGGGTTTTTTGTTTGTTATTTAAATTTATTTAAACATGCTGGGCATGGTGGCATACTCCTTTAATCCCAACACTCAAGAGACAAAGCAAGCAGACGCTGTGAGCTCCAGGGCCAGCTGGGCCACAAGAAAACCCTGTCCATAGCATGGCGTGGTGGCGCACGCCTTTAATCCCTAGCACTCAGGGAGGAAGAGGCAGAGGGATCTTGGAGTTTCAAGGCCAGCCTGACAGCTCGGAGTACAGGGGACCTGTCTCAACTCTTAAGACCCCAAAAAAAAAAAAAAAAAAAAAAAAAAAAAAAAAGGCCTATGTTGTTAGGAGAGGTGACTCAGCAGTGAGGAGCACTTGTCTGCTCTTGCAGAAGAACCTGATTCAAATCCAGCACCCCACATGGCAACTAACAACTTTCAGTAATTCTATTTCTGGGGATCTGCAGCTATTGCAAGATATAGATGTACTTTTACACATGCAGGCAATATACAGATTAAAATATAAAATAATTCTTTTTAAAAGGAAGCCCTAGCTGGGCATGGCGGCAAGGTCTTAAACCCAGAATCAGGAGACAGCGGGAGAGGATCATCAGTTTGTTCTTCCTTTCCCTCCCAGACCAGCTGGTGTACAGGGTCTCCTGTCTAAAAAAAGCCCATTTTTAATTTTAAAAAAAAGGCAAAAATGAAATCCTAATGTGGATGCCCAGCACAAGAAGCTTAATTAAGGAAGGGTTTTCATACTTCGTTCTGCTGCTGCTTTCACTAATGAGTCTGTTAGAAAATTCCCAAAGAAAGTGGGGCTGGGGGATATGATGTGATGTGATGATGGCCTCATTTGGTAAGTGCTTGCTTGCACACATGAGGACCTGCTTCTGATCCCAGCAGCCTGTAAACAGCAGCTGTGCTGGCAGGCATTTGCACTCCCAGTGCTGAAGAGGCAGAGACAGAGACTGGGGCTTCTGACCAGCCAGATCACTGAATCAGTGAGCCCCAGGTCCCAGGAGATTATGTCCCTAAAATCTGATGTGGAAAGCAGTTGAGGAAGATACCCAACATTGATCTCTGGGCCTCCACATACATGCACCTAATGTACACACATACCTCCCCAAAGGTGCACCCACCAAGATAAATTATTTTAAAAAAAAGAGAGACATACTAAGTAGCAAGGAACAGGCACTTCAGGTAGAGAGCTTTCTAGGGGCTGAGAGATGGCCTTAGCGGTTAAGAGCACCGACTGCTCTTTCCGAGGGACCTGGGTTTGATCCCCAGCACCCCACATGTGGCTGAGAAACCGTCTGTCACTCCAATTCCAGGAGAACTTTTCAGTTCCAGGGGAATCCGAGACCCTCTTCTCACCTCCGCGGCATTGCACGACACGGGTGCACAAACCTACATTGCAGACATTACCAGTCAACACATAAATAAATCAAATTTTAAAAATTTCTTTAAAAAATGTATGATATTTCATACAATGTTCAGTGTGGTGATCTGATCACATCACCTGACACCGGTGAAAGAAAATTTTGCAACAGGCAAATATCTCAATATAAACAAGCAGGAGGATTTTCTGAAAATACATAAGAATAACTTTGAAGGGGGCATGGAGAGATGGGTCAGCAGTTAAGAGTACTGGGTGCCCTTGCAGAGGAACTGGGTTTGATTCCCCCCCCCCTTTTGTTTTTGTTTTTTTCTGTGTTTTTTGTTTTTTTCCCCCCCCCCACGCCACCTACATGGTAGCCAATAATCATCTGTAATTCCAGTTTCAGGCGATCTCATGCCCTTCTGTGTCCTCCACCAGCATTGCACAAAATGGGTAAACTTACATATATCATATACATAAAGTAAAAAAAAAAAAAAAAAAAAAATATAATAAAAAATATTTTAAATGGGGACATTTTTATTAAACTTTATTTTGGCTGATATATACAAATATAAAGTTGTACACATTAAAAGGGTCACATGATGTTTCACACATGTATACACTGTTTAAACTTCAAATCTGCTGAACATGTCTATACGTATTAAACATGTATAATTTTGGTTAAAAACTTCCACGGTTCTTCTTTCTTTGAGGCTTTTGTTTTCGTTTTTGTTTTTGGTCTTTTTTTTTTTTTTCCTCAGACAGGGTCTCCCTTCGTTTCCAGCTGGTCTGGAGCTCACTGTGTTAGACAGGCCGGCCTGAAACTCACAGGAATTCTGGCCTCCCTCTGCCTTCCCAGGTTCTGGGATTAAAGGCACCCATGCCACCATGCATGGATCTCTGAAGTTTTGAAATGCATGCACATTACCATCTATATTATCCTACTCATAAAATTGTACCTCCAAATCATCATTGCCCCTCTGTTAAACTAAGCTTGGTATTCGTTATCAGCTTTATCCAAATCCCTTCTATCCCAGCTCCTCTGATGTGCTGATTCTACCCCCTACCTTCTTTTTTTTTTTTTTTTGGGTCTTTTCGAGACCCAGGGGTCTCCCTGTAGTCCCAGCTGTCCTGGCAATCACTCTGTACAAGACCTAGGCTGGCCTTGAACTCACAAAGAGCCACCTGCCTCTGCCTCCCGCGTGCTAGGAGTAAAGGGGTGCACCACCACGCCTGGAGCCTTTTTTTTTTTTTACACTCCATACATATACCTAATTTACAAGTCTGAAAGTAAATTATAGGTTAATTCCAAAACATATTTCGGGATTCACAGTTTAGCCAAAACTTGCATTCAGGAGAAAGAGCAATATAACTTTATATTCCTCAATTTTTACATAGAATTGATGTATGTTTTAATAAATTTTTAATTCTTTTTAATTTTATTTTTGTATGTGTATGAGTGTACTGTCTGCATTGTATGTCTGTGCACCCGTGTCGTGCAATTGCCGCATGGTCAGAAGAGGGTCTTGGATTACCCTGGAAAACTGGAGTTAAAGACGCGTTCTCAGCCGCAATGTGGGTGCGGGATCGAACCCGGGTCCTCTGCAAGAGCAGTCGGTGCTCTTAACCCCGCTAGGGCTATCTCTCCAGCCCCGTTTAAAATATACTTTAAAAAAAAAAGATTTAAAAAAAATTACATTTGTGGCATGTGCCTTTAATCTAGCACTTGGAGGCAGAGAGGCAGAGGCTGGAGATCTTTGTGAGTTCCAGGCCAGCCTGGTTCTACAAAGTCAGTTTCCAGGACTAGCTGGGGCTACAGGGGGCGGACCCTGTCTTGAAAAGAGGAGAAAAAAAAAAATAAAAAGATTTGGGCTGGAGCGATGGCCTCAACAGTTAAGAGCCACCAACTGCCTTTGCAGAGGACCCGGGTTTGATTCCCAACACCCACCTAGCAGCTAAGAAACTGTGTTTAAGTGCTCACCTTCAGCAGCCCACCCTATACCTAAACTTGGACGAAAACAAGAAGAAAGCATGGCCCCTTGCCACGGATGACACCCCATTCGTGAAGTGTTCCATAAAAAAAAAAAAGGACTCTTTAAGCTGATGTGGTGGCGTACACCTTTTAATTTTTCCTTCGCACTTGGGAGGCAGAGTCCGGCGGATCTCTGTGAGGTGTTCAAGGCCAGCCTGGTCTACAGAGTGAGTTCCAGGCCAGCTGGGCTCTCTAAGAGGACCCTACTCAAAAAAAAATAAATAAATAAATAAAACAGATTTATTCTTTCTCATAAATCATAGAACGGAAGAAAAAGAGACATATACTTCAAGCTATATGTGGCATTTTCTTTACCTGAGAATACCCACTTTTTTTTTTTTTTTTTTTGAGAACTCCTAGGATCTGCCTGCCTTTGCCTCACGAGTGCTAGGATAAAGGTGTGTGCCACCACTCCTGGATTAAAGATGGTTCTTGGGCGCCATGTGGGTGTTGGGGATATAACCCCGGTCCTCTGCAAGAGCAGTCGGTGCTCTTAAACCACTGAGCCATTCTCTCCAGAGCCCCGCCAAATGCCCACCTTTACATATAAGGATTTAGTGCTAGGATCCACAAAAATCCGGGATAACATATGTCATTTGTTTTTTCTGAGATGTGTTGCTTCACTTAGCATACCCGCTTCTATTTTTTTTTTTGTATGGTATGCCTGTATGTCTGCATGCCGGTTGGTGCACCCGTGTCGTCATTGCCGTGGAGGTCAGAAGAGGGTCTCGGATTTCCCTGAATGGAGTTCCATTCAGTGAGAGACACTTGGGCTGCTTTCCGCTCTTCACTCAGTTGTGAAATAGAGCAGCAAAAAACAGGTTGTGCATCGTATCTCTGCTAAAGGATGAATCCTGCGGTATCCAGAGGGTACTAATTGGATCAAATGGTATCTTCATTTTTAGTTCTTTTTTTTTTTTCTTACAGGACAGGGTCTCCCTGCTACCCCCACTGTCCTGGAACTCCCTCGCAGACTCCGGCTGGCCTGAACTCCACAGAGATCGCGCCTGCTTTTGCCTCTCAAACTGCCGTGGGTGTAAAGCGGTGTGCCACCACCCCAGGCTTAAAGACAGTTTTAGCGCCATGTAGTGCTGGGAATCCAAACCTGCGTCCTCTCAAGAGCAGTCGGCACTCATAACTGCTGAGTATCTCTCTACCCCTTTTTTATTTTTTTTTTTTTTTTTTTTTTTTTTGTTTTTAACAGGTGCTTTTATATTTTTTTTTCTGCACGAGTTGGAATCCCACCAGCATGAATGAGTGTCTCCTCTTTCCCCATGCCCGGCAGACAGAAACATTTATACCACTTGATTATAATGGAAGGTTTATATTATGTTTCCTTTTCTTCCTCATTTGTGCTAAGATATTTATATATAAGGCCAGGCATGGTGGCACACGCCTTTTAATCCTAGGCCACCTTGGGAGGCAGAGGCATGACGATCTCTTTTGAGCTAAGGCCAGCCCCTGGTCTACAGAGTGAGTTCCCTCAGTTGAGGTTACAGGAAAGACCCTGTCTCAAAAAGACAAAAAAAAAAAAAAAAAAAAAAAAAAAAGGAAGAAATTTTATATCAAAGTAAAGTCTTCATCCATTACAACACTTCTGTGAAAGGATTCAGAAAGGAATCCTTGCCTTTTTAATTTTATAAAGGTTATAAATGTTAACAGAACATTTTGCTAGGCAGGCAAGGTGGTGTATGCCTGTAATCCCAGCATCAAGAGGCTAAGGCAGGAGGTAATGAGTTTGATCCCAGTATGGGCTATATAAATCTCAGAACAACAAGAGCAATGGAGAGGTGGCTCAGCAGTTAAGAGCCCTGGCTGCTCTTGTAGAGGACCCAGGTTAAGTTTCTAACACCCACATGGCAGCTAACAATCATCCATAACTCCAGTTCCAGGGCATCTGGCCTTCATGGGCATTGCACAACACAAGTATACTTACATACATGCAGGCACAACACTCAAACACATCAAGTAAAAATAAAAATGTAAAATCAACAAAATTCTACTTCTACCCAATGCTGAAAACCACTGCTGGGTACTAATCAAAGTTAAGGCAACTTCCTTCTGTAGGTCTGACTGGAGCATCCCTCAGTCTGTGTCAGATGTCTATGTCCTTGCCTCTGCTTCTACAGTTCACAGGAGCCAGGGCAAACCACACTTGTTTGCTGACTCTTAAGACTCAGGTAGAAAAAGTGTCCTTAACATCAGAGTGAGTATTTTCTTTTTTATTTAATTTTTTTATTTATTTCTGTATGTGTATGAATGTACTGTCTGCATGCAGGTCTGTGCACCCATGTCGTGCAATGCCGCGGAGGTCAGAAGAGGGTGTCGGACTCCCCTGGAACTGGAGTTCTCCTGGAATTGGAGTTTCAGTCAGTCCTCAGCCGCCATGTGGGTGCTGGTGATCGAACCCGGGTCCTCTGTAAGAGAGGTCGTCACTCTTAACTGCTAGGCCATCTCTTCAGCCCCCATAGAGTATTTTCTATTCATCTTCGGTATTATACAGCTTTCTCTGAGGCATGATTCTCCTCTGAGCAATATTGGGGGAGAATCAAGGAATGAAAGGAACCCTTCCTTTCCATATTTGGGGGCAGGACAGGATGATTTGACTTCTCTCTGGCAGACTTAGTATTCTTCCTAAAATAACAATTAGTACTATGGACTGTTCAAAAGAGAAAGTTCCCCATAGAAAGATTTTTAAAGACAAAAAAGTGGGGGGGGGGGCTGGAGAGATGGCACATTGGTTAAGAGCACTGGCTGCTCTTGCAGAGGACCTGGGTTCAATTCCCAGCACCCACATGGCAGCTGACAACTGTAACTACAGTTCCAGAGGATCTGATGCCCTCTCCTGACCTCTGCGGCACTGTATGACTTGGGTGCACTTTTTTTTTTTTTGAGACAAGGTCTCCCTGTAGCCCCAGCTGGTCTGGAAATCACTATGTAGCCCAGGCTGGCCTCAAACTTAGATATCTGCCTGCCTCTGCCTCCCAAGGTGGGGTTAAAGGTGTGCACGACCACACCTGGCTCAACCTGCTTTTTTATACAATCCAGGACCACCTGCCCAGGGGTGCCACAACCCACAGTAGGCTGGGCCCTCCCACATCACTCAACAATCAAGAAAATACCCCACATACATGGCCACAGGCCAGTCTAAGGGAGGGAATTCCTCAAATGAAGCCCCCCTCCCCAGGTGTGTCAAGCTGACACTAATGCTATCTAGCGCAGATGGCAACTTTCAGGAGTCGGTCTTCTCTCCCCCTAGTTGAGGGATGTTCTTTCTTGTTTCTGTCAGTTTGTACTCCAGGCTAGCTGGCCTCCCATCTCACTGTAGGAGTGCTAGAATTACTGCATCCCGCTATTTACATACGTCCTGGGGACTGAACTCAGATGGTCAGGCTAGTTCAGCCAGCACTTTTACACACTGAGCCCTAGGAAAAAATAAAAAGCTTTTTTTTTTTTTTGGTCTTTTTGAGACAGGGTCTCCCTGCAGCCACAGCTGCCCTGGAACTCACTATGCAGACCTTGAACTCGAAGAGAGCCACCTGCCTCTGCCTCTGACTCCCAAGTGCTGGGATTAAAGACATGCACCACCACACCTGACAAAAAAAAAAATAAATAAAAGCCTTTTTAAAAAGAGTTTGTCATGGCTAGAGAAATGGCTCAGCAGTTAAGAGCCCTAACTGCTTTTGCAGAGGACCAGGGTTCAATTCCTAGCATCCACATGGCAGCTAACAACCATCCATTTCCAGGGGATACAACACCCTCTTCTGACCTCCATGGGCATTGAATGACACAGGTGCACCTACCTACATGCAACCAATACACTCATACACATAAAATTAAAATAATAAACAAAATTGTTAAAAGAAGAGTTGGGCCGGGTGTGGTGGCGCACGCCTTTAATCCTAGCACTTGGGAGGCAGAGGCAGGTGGATCTTTGTGAGTTCAAGGCCAGCCTGGTCTACAGAGTGAGTTCCAGGACAGCTGGGGCTACAGGGAGACCCTGTCTCAAAAAGACCAACAACAAAAAAGAAAGATTTATTCTTTGTGCGTTTAATCCTAGCACTTGGGAGGAAGAGGCAGGTGGATCTTTGTGAGTTCAAGGCCAGCCTGGTCTACAGAGTGAGTTCCAGGACAGCTGGGGCTACAGGGAGACCCTGTCTCAAAAAGACCAACAACAAAAAAGAAAAGAACTCCAATACTCTTATCAAACGATAGTTCTTTATGTAGTCCCATGTGCATGAGATTCAGGAGCAAGCTGCATGGTGAGCTCTGCTTCTTGGCCTTGGGCTCTTTGAGCTGCGGTGTTTCTGGCCAGCTCTTTCAGGGCAGCAAGGGAAGGGAGCTCCTGCATCAGTTTTCTCACTCTTGGTTGCGGCTCTTGCTTCTTGTGCTTTTGCAGCAGCTAAGATGCCGCAGAGTAAAGTCAGCCTCAACTGTTCTGACTGTGCCCAGCACGCCGCCGTCATGGCTTTCTTCAGCCACAGGCTTGTCTGGCACCCACCCTTATTTATCTTCCACCACACGAACAAACTGGCTCAGAAAGTGGGTTTCAGAGCGACATAAAATGGCTCAGTGCAGCATAGTGGGATCTGGAATTGCTGCCGTTTTTTTTTCTCTTCTTCCCTGCATCCCATGAAACTGCTTTGTCAGTAACTCTCCGAGACATGCGTGGACCCATTCACAGGCCTGAGGTTTCAGCTCTCACCTACATAGCCCCTCCTCCAAATGGGTTCTACTGCCTGCTGAACCCTGGATGCCCCTTCCAACTCAAAGTATCAACACAAACCCATCTGCTTCCTCTCAAATCCTGTAACCCTAACTGCCTCCCCATCTGCACAGATGAGCTGGTCCAACTCCAGGGATAAACCTAATTTGGTTTGTGTATCTTATTCTCCTTGAATGTGACCAAACATGGAACATTGAGTCAAGGCAATTGACTCAGGCTCTGGAAAAGGGAATTCTCTCAGATTCTCTAATCTAAGTATGATAGAGAACTTCCCTTCCAGTTTGAGGATGAAGCCATCAAAAGGGTAAGAGGACACGGTAGGGATACCTGTAGTCCCAATCACTCGGGAAGCTCAGTGTGAGACAGATTACATGAATCCAGGTGTTTGAGACTATATCAGCAACACACAGAAACCCTGTCTTTAAGAAAGGAGTTAGGAGGCCAAGCCTGGTGGCGCGCGTCTTTAATCCCAGCACTTAGGAGGCAGAGGCAGGCGAATCTCTCTGAGTTCAAGGCCAGCCTGGTCTACACAATGAGTTCCAGGACAGCTGGGGCTACAGGGAGATCCTGTCTCAAAAAGACAAAAAAAAAAGGGGGGGGTCTTAGGGATCTAGAGACATCTCTCAGCAATTAACACATACTACTCTTGCACTCCTTGTGGAGTGGCTCACAACCACCTGTAACGCCAACTCCAGGAGATCTTACATTTTATTGTACTCATGTGCACAAAATCACACACAGACACATACACACACAATTTTTACAAAACAGGACAGATGTGGTACACACTTTTGATCCCAGCATGTAGAAGGCAGAAGCAGAACTCTGTGACTTCTAGACTAGCCAGTGCTACATAGTGAGAACTTGTCTCAAACAAACAAACAAACAAACAAACAAACAAAGTGGGGCTGGAGGGATGTCTTAGCAATTAAGAGCACTGCCTGCTCTCGCAGAGGATCCAGCTTCAGTTCCCAGCACCCATATGGCAGCTAACAACCATCTGTAACTCCAGTTCCAGGGCATCTTATACCCTCTTCTAACCTCTGCAAGCATTATATGACATGGATGCACTTACCTACATGCAGGCAATAGACATAAAATAAAAATAACAAATAAAATGTTATAAATAAATAAATAAGAAAGAAAGAAAGAAAGAAAGAAAGAAAGAAAGAAAGAAAGAAAGAAAAGAAAAGAAAAGAAAGAAAATCAATGGGTTGAAGAAATCCCAGACTGTGCTAACACAAGTTGCTCAATCCAATAATCTCCAGACATCCTTTTGTGGGATATGATCCCTTTTTGTTTATGCTAATTTGGGCTTAATGACTCATAAACTCACATCCAATCCTGTCAGCTCCCGCCACCAAAGTGCACCCCTAGTGCCACACCCAGCAGTACTACCTGCCTTCTTTCTCGGCAACTGTGTCCATCACTGATGCTGCCAACAACAGACTCTGTAGGAATGACTTATGTAAAATGGACAAAATCTGGACTAATGACATTTTTGTGTGTGTGTGTCTTTATGATACAGGTCTCCCTATAGCCCCAGCTGGCCTGGAACTCACTTTGTAGACTGGGCTGGCCTTGAACTCACAGAGATCTGCTTGCCTCTGCCTCCCAAGTGCTAGAATTAAAGGTGCATGCCACCACTCCCGGCTTAAGGATGGTTCTTAGCAAGAGCAGTCAGTGCTCTTTTTTTTTTTTTTTGTCTTTTCAAGACAGGGTCTCCTTGTGGCCCCAGTTGTCCTGGAACTTGCTCTGTAGACTAGGCTGGCTTTGAACTCACAAAGATCTGCCTGCCTCTGCCTCCCAAGTGCTAGGATTAAAGGCATGTGCCACCACGCCTGGCTAGCAAGAGCAGTCAGTTCTTAACTACTGAACCATCTCTCCAACCCCTGGACTAATGACTTTAAATTAACTTTGGAAAACTCGATGAACCATATGTTTTTGTGACCTGGACATCTGACCTTGACTCCTAGGAACCTTAATTTGTTACTCTACCCCAAGATAAAGAATGAATGTGGCTATGTTTGACAATTCATATGAAGATGCTAAGAGTGGGCATTTAAAAACAATAAAGATCAGAGAGAATGCTTAACCTTGTGTGTATGAGATGTTTTAGGCCTAGGGAAGAAGGGCAAGATTGTCTGATAAGATAAGGGTGAAACAAAGTTTGTAGTTCTGCCAAATTGAAGCTGGAGAAATAGTTTTGAATAAAAGTATGGGTGAGGCCTGGATCTGGGACACAGTTTCAGGGACAGTTCCAAGAGACATCTGGGGGAAATGGGTATCCTCCAAATTCAGACCCACTCTTTTTTTTAAATATTTTTGTTGAAGTTTTGTGCATTTCATACAACATTTCTCAGTCCAATTTAGACTCATTCCCCTTTCCATGTCCCCCACCCAAGTTCATGCATTCTGCCGTACATATTTTCTATCTTTTCCTGAGTCTTTTTAGTTTTTCAAAGCAGAGGATTATTGTTTGGGGAGAACTTCACTGTTTCCATCGGTTCTTTGTCCACTTTTGTTGTTGTTCCCTCCTGTTTGTATTGCTTCAACATATGCATATGTATATGTCACATTTATACTACCATTATGTCCTCTGAAAATAAACTGTATGTTATTTCCAAATCATATTTTGGGATTCACATTTTTCCCTTTTAATTTTTTTTCTTATTTTTATTTTTTGGACCTTTTGAGACAGGGTTTCCCTGTAGCCCCAGCTGGCCTGGAACTCACCATGTAGACCAGGCTGGCCTTTAACTCACAGAGATCTGCCTCTCGAGTGCTGGGATTAAAGGTGTGTGCCACAATGCCTGGCTTCTTTTATTTTTTATTCCCCTTTTTACATTTATTTTTTTTAATTTTTACTAAGAGAAGTCTTTAAAATTCTTTTGTAGGGGCTAGAGAGATGGCTCAGCAGTTAAGAGCACTGACTGCTTTTACGAAGGACCCAGGTTCAATTCCCAGCACCCACTTGGTAGCTAAGAACCATCTTTAAGCCGGTGTGGTGGCACACACCTTTAATCCCAGCAGAGGCAGGTGGTTCACTAAAAGTTCAAGGCCAGCCAGGTCTTCAAGGCTAGTTCCAGGCCAGCTGGGGCTACAAGGAGACCCTGTCTTTAAAAAAAAAAAAAATCTTTTGTTATTTTTTTCTAGTCTCTTCCTCTCTGTAGCATTCTTTCTCAGTCCACTTCTATTTATTTGTTTGTTTATTGATTGATTGTCTTTTTGAGACAGGGTCTCCCTGCAACCTCAGCTATCCTGAGGTTTACTGGCTCAGCGGTTAAGAGAACTGACTGTTCTTGCAGAGGACCAAAGTTCAAATCCCAGCACCCACAAGGCAGCTAGTGCCAGGCGTGGTAGCTCATGCCTTTAATCCCAGCATTCCGGAGGCAGAGGCAGGTGGATCTCAGTGAGTTCAAGGCCAGCCTGGTCTACAGAGTGAGCTCCAGGCCATCTGGGACTAAAGGGAGACCCTGTCTCAAAAATGCAAAATAAATAAATAAATAAATAAATAAATAAATAAACTCATTTCAACCTCTCTTCTTTCCCTTTCTCCCTCTGTTATCTCATTCATTTACTATATCTACCTTTACCCTAAATCATTTAATTTTTGGACTTATTTTTATGTGTATGAATGTTTTCCTTCATGTATGTAGGTGTACTTATGCCAAGCAATGCCTACAGAGATCAGAATAGGGCATCACATGCCCTAGAACAGGAGTCACAGATGGTTATTACCCGATATATGGATTCTGGGGACCCAGGTGAGAACCTCTGCAAGAGCAGCCAGTACTCTTAACCACTGAGCCATCTCTCTAGGCCCTTAAACAAGTTTTTGGTCTTTTTGAGACAAGATCTCCCTGTAGCCCCAGCTATCCTGGAACTCACCTTGTAGACCAGGCTGGCTTTGAACTCACAGAGATCTGCCTACCTCTGCCTCCCAAGTGCTGGGATTAAAGGTGTGTCCCACCATGCTCAACCAAAGCCCACTAAACAGCTTTTTAACTTCATAGTTATATTCCAAAATGGTTTCATCATTTTCAGTTATATGCTCATTGGTGATTTATCAGTGGGCTGTAACTGATGTTGAATTTCTGTGCCTTGTGCAGTTTGATGATATTGCAACAGTAGCAGTCTGTTTCCTCCCCACCAAGTAGGACTGGAGGTTGAGTCTTTAAGAGTAAGCTGGGAGGCAGAGGCAGGTGGATCTCTGTGAGTTCAAGGCCAGCCTGGTCTACAGAGTGAGTTCCAGGACAGCTGGGGCTACAGGGAGACCCTGTCTCAAAAAAAAGATTAAAAAAAA
>VZQC01011906.1:13382-70340 GCA_009823505.1 Rhizomys pruinosus | reverse complement strand
GGGAAATGAGGCCACACTGCCTATAAAACCAGGCCACTTTGAATAAAGGTGCTCTCTGTATTTAGATAACTTTGTGTGTGTGTGTGTGTGTGTGTGTGTGTGTGTGTGTGTGTTGTGCTTTCCCTTGTGTGCTTCCTACATGGCTCGCCTTGGGAATAAATGGAATGACCTACAAATGGTGCCCAGTGTGGGGCTTGAACCCATGACCCTGAGATTAAGAGTCTCATGCTTGGGCTGGAGAGATAGCCTAGTGGTTAACAGCACCAACTGCTCTTGCAGAGGACCCCGGTTCAATCCCCAGCACCCACATGGCGGCTAAGAACCGTCTGTAACTCCAATTCCAGGAGAACTCCAGTTCCAGGGGAATCCAAGACCCTCTTCTGACCTCCGAGGCATTGCACGACACGAGTGCACAGACCTACATGCAGACAGTACATTCATACACATGAATAAATTTAAAAATTAAAAAAGAGTCTCATGCTCTACCCACTGAGCTATATTTGCATTTTCCCACAGGAAAAATATCACCAACTTAAATACCTGAAAAAGGTATAGCTTTGGATTGTACAGGATGGACCAAGAAATACCAGCAGAGAAGCTGGCCCATCTAAACATCAAGAGGAAGAAAACTACAGACTGCCTGAGCCATAGTCACCAAACATCTCTTTAGATTCTATTTAAAATGACTGTTTATAAAGTGTCCTAGTAAGATTAAAAAAGGGGACCCCAGATGGACTGCCAACCTGTGGGGAAAAAGCCTGGACAAAGCTTGAATGTCCAAAGTATACTTAAAAGTGGACTGTTTTTGCTTCTTTTCCCAAAGCCTAGGGAACATTCATAGAAGAGGGGGTCCGTTAGAATGTAAGGGCTGAGGAGATAGGGGTGATTCCTGAGATCTCTACAAATATGGACTGGACTCTTATTTGATTAACATGCTTGTGCATACAAGCCTCTCCAATTGGACTATGGGGACCTTGGGTTGTTCAAAATTTGGGCATAGATACTTGCTAATTGGTTTTGCATGAATGTTACTTACTTTCATTGCTTATGCTTGACAACTGGTTCACTTCTTGGTTGGATTTTTAGATATTAATTGGCCTTAATGTAAAAAATAAAAATCTCAGGTCTGACCCGCCCCTGCCTGGCATTCAAGACAGGCTTGAGCAGCTGGTTATTCAAAGCTCAGGTTCCTTTGTGATGTTAGCCTCTCCTGTGGGCTCACCTGCCTTTTAGAAAAAAACAAAAGGGTGAGATGTAGGAAAATTCAGTTAAGTTAGGTATGACTGGGCTAGTAGTCCAACCAATGCCCCTTAGTGAATAAATAGGAGTCATGGGACCTCCCTGGCCACGCCCATGAAGTGGGATGTTGTAGGAGCTTCTCTTGCTACAAGGAGGCACAGCACAGTCCTGCTAAAGGAAGGGGAGCATAGTGGCCACCCAAGGTCACTGTGGGGAACTGACCCCTCGGCACAGATGTCAGTTGATCACTGGCAATTTACTTCACAGGGTGGTGACTTGATAGGTCTCTGTCCAACCCCACACCAGCTTAACCAGGTGGTCTGATGGACCTCTTTCCAACCCACTGGCCACAGATGTTGACCTGATAGGTCTCTATAGTACTGTCCTCCCTCATGCTAGCTTACCAGGACTGGTGATATGATAGACCTCTGTCCAGACCACTAGCCATGACACTCAAAATCCAGACCTGCTTTGGCCTGTATGCACACAAAATAATGACCAGGAATTCAGTGTAATGATGGTAATGGAGAATTCAATTTATTGCCTGCTGCCACTCACTTTTTTATTTATTTGTGTATGAATGTACTGTCTGCATGCAGGTTTGTGCACCCGTGTCGTGCAATGCCGCGAAGGTCAAAAGAGGGTGTAGGATTCCCCTGGAACTGGAGTTCTCCTGGAATTGGAGTTGCAGATGGTTCTCACCCACCATGTGGGTGCTGGGGATCGAACCTGGGTCCTCTGCAAGAGCAGTCGGTGCTCTTAACCGCTAGGCCATCTCTCCAGCCCGAGACTCACTTTTTTTTTTAATTAATTTTATTTATTTCTGTATGTGTATGAATGTACTGTCTGCATGCAAGTTTGTGCACCCGTGTCGTGCAATGCCGCGAAGGTCAGAAGAGGGTGTCGGATTCCCCTGGAACTGGAGTTCTCCTGGAATTGGAGTTGCAGATGGTTCTCACCCACCATGTGGTTGCTGGGGATTGAACCCGGGTCCTCTGTAAGCGGTCGGCGCTCTTAACCGCTAGGCCATCTCTCCAGCCACTGAGACTCACTTTTATAAGCAAAATAACATCAGCTCCCAGAGCCAATCACAGACTCCCAGTTTTGTGCCAATGTATACTGCTGCTCCACCTCATGTGCCTGGGCCAGTTGCTTGCTCCCTCTTGGGGCAGGGTCAGAAGAATTCCATGACTCCCACATGTTGCCCTGAGGGGTGCTAGCTGAGAACTAGCCCGTAATTCAAATTGGATCTTCCCATAGGATGTGGTGAACCAAAGGTCTGGGATTTGGCCCTGGGAAATGAAGTCACACTGCCTATAAAACCAGGCCATTTTGAATAAGGGTGGCTCTCTCTGTATTTGGATACCTTACCATGTGTCTCTATGCTGTCCTTTCCCTCAAATGCTTCCAACATGGCTCACCTTGGGAATAAATGGGATGACCTACCCTAGAACCCGTTAAGGGATTCACATTATAAGAGCACAGTTGAATCAGATAAAGAGAAATATAATATTAACATTGTTCAGTTTGTCTTACAACTAGGTACTTGGTGCTAGCATCCACAAATGAGGAATACCATTTGTCATTTTTGGTTTTTTCCCCCCAGGACCGTGTTACTTCTCTTGGCATAATTATTTTCTAGTTCCATCCATTTACCTGCAAAGTTCATGATGTCATCTTTCTTTACAGCTGCATAGAATCCCATTGTGTAGCTGTACCACATTACTTGATGGTTCCAGATCTTCACTCTGGTGAAGAGCTGCAACAAACATGGATGTACATGTATCTCTGTAGTAGGACGAGTCTTGTGGATATATATCTAGGATTAAGAGTTTCAGTAAAGTGGTGGGATACATCTGACAGTCCCACTTTTCTTTTTTTTTTTAACCCCAATTGGCCTGGAACTCACTCTGTAGACCAGGCTGACCTTGAACTCACAGAGATCTTCCTCCCTCTCTCTGCCTCCTGAATACTGGGATTAAAGCCATGCATCACCACACCCAGCCAGACCCACTCTTAACTAAATTGAGTCAGGCTGCTTATTCAGATATTAACTGGAATGTGGCCTGGCATCTCCACAAGACTCTTACCTTCAACATGGACTAAAATATCAGCAACTCTCCAGGTGTGTTTCAGGCCTTCAGTGCTGGCCTGGGATTGTTTCACAGCTTCATAAACTAAGGAACCACAGGATTCCTGTTCTCTCCAGTGTGCAGATGGCCAGGGTTGGACTAGCCAGCCCCTATAGTATAAGTCAACCTAGCAAAACTCCCCCTTGTTTGTTGTTGTTTTGTTTTGTTTTGTGACAGGGTCTCGCTGCAGCCACAGATGACCTGGAACTTGCTATGCAGAGCAGGCTGGTCTTTAAGAAGTATCCAGCCAGGTGTGGTGGCGCACGCCTTTAATCCTAGCTCTCAGGAGGCAGAGGCAGGCAATCTTTGTGAGTACAAGGCCAGCCTGGTCTACAGAGTGAGTTCCAGGACTGCTGGGGCTACAGGGAGATCCTGTCTCGAAAAGACCAAAAAAAAAAAAAAAAAGTATCCAATGTAGAGATAAAGGCCAAATTAGTCTGAATTAAAAGTAAACAAAGGCAGGTTTTATTCTAGGTAATGCACTCTCTCTCAGGTGAATCCATGGCCCTCCAGGACCATGAGAAAGCACACATCTGGGAGGCAGGGAGAACCTTTTATAGCGGGGAGGGGAGATGGTGACATATTGGAATCTGGCCAATTAAGCCAGGTCAGGGGCTCAGATCTGGAGGTGGGTCTCAGATCTAGAGGTCTCACGGGAATCTGCCTTGACTGGAAAAGAAAGTAGGGTCCATCCAGTCTATGCCACCTTGGCTTTTCACCCTGGCCTGACCTAACATCCCAGACTCTTAAGGTATAGGGGGCAATGACTCTGCTCTGGCTTCTTCCTGCTGAGCTAGGATGATGGCGGGAGGGAGAGTCAGGAGTAGGCATAGCTGTGGGCACAGGGATGTAGGGATGTAAAGACCACTCTGGAGACCTCCTGGATGTGTTCCTGTAAGAAGCAGAGGAGACCCAGTGCTGAGATCAGAAGGAGTCTCCTGGTTGAGTTTGGAGAGGCTCCTCTTCCTGTTAGATGGTCTTGGTTGGAGGACACGGTCTACACGTGGGCTCTCCAGTTTCATCTGTCCAGGTATCTCAAGCATGGACATGCCAGCAGTATGTCGAATCTGGCACAGCATCACCTGGTCAGGTGAAGACTGAGACAATAACAAGACAAAGGGCAACTGGGCAGGGGTGTCACAGAGTCTGGTACCTGTGGCAGCAGGGGCAGCAGAGGAAGGGCGAAAGTACAGAGGGCAAAGGCTGTCATACCTGACCATTCAGACCTGTCCTTGAGGGTCTCTGGAAAACCTGAGAATAGTGGGTCCCAGCTGTTTGATGGACCATCCATCCTGGGTTGGGGCTCTCTTGAGTCTGGACAAATGGTACCAGTGTGGCTAGCCTAGAAGTTTGGCTGCTGACAGTGTAGTAAGGATGATGATGTGGGGTCCAGTCCACCTGGGATCAAGAGACTTAGGAGATAAAGGTTTTTTTTGTATTTTATTTATTATGTGTATGAATGTACTGTCTGCATGTAGGTTTGTGCATCCATGTTGTGCAATGCCACGGAGGTCAGAAGAGGGCAACGGATTCCCCTGGAACTGGAGTTAAAGACGGCTCTCAGCTGCCATGTGGGTGCTGGGGATCAAGCCCAGGTCCTCTGCAAGAGCAGTCAGCGCTCTTAACCACTAGACCATCTCTCCAGCCCCAGGAGATAAAGTTTTAAGGAGGACACTCACCTGGTGTGAGAGAGGGTAGGTCAATGGTTGTGGACTCCACTGTGGTAGGAACAGGGAGGCATTTGTCAGCATAGGAGCAGAGCAGTGTAAGAGAGAGAGGTAGCATAGGTACTCTGCCAACAGGGGGCCAAAGCTGGTAGGTTATGGTTACTAAGAAAAGGCCATGTGCTGTAACAGTGCTGGTGGAGGTGTGGTCCCTGAGGCCTAGCTGCCAGAGTGCCTCCACCATTTCTGGGTGGGAGTGAGGAGTCCCAGAGGAGGCAGAAGTGGGAAGAAGTGTTGGTGGGTTTAAGGTGAGGCTGAGGGTTAGGGTCCAAGAGAAACAGGCAGAAAAACTGAATATGTGAAGGTACAGGGAGGGGAAGAGAGGAATGACCAACAAGGTCTGAAAGCCTAGGCAGAGAGTACACCGTAATGGGCTGGAGAAGGGTAAATTTGAGAGCTTCCTGGGTGAGTTCTGCCGCTGCTGACAGTGCCCTCAAACACGGCTGCCCTCCCCAGACAGTGGGGTCAAGCTGTTTGGAGAGAAATCCCACTGCCCAGTATGAGGGCTCAACGGGTTGGGCTAAGGCCCCTGTGCCCACTCCCAACTTTCTGTCTGTAAAGAGGTGGAAAGGGCATGAAGAGTCCGGGAGGAGTCTGGGAGAGTCGGTCACGATGGCATTCCTTTTGTTTTGTTTTTTTTTTGGAGACAGGGTCTCCCTTTAGTCCCAGCTGGCCCAGAGCTTGCTCTGTAGAGCAGGCTGGCCTTGAACTCACAGAGATCTGCTTGGCTCTGCCTCCTGAGTGCTAGGATTAAAGGCATGCACCACAACTCCTGGTACTTAGCTGCCATGTGGGTGCTGGGAAGGATGGCATTCCTAAGGAGAGAGAAGTGGTGTTGGATGATGGTAGGGTAGGAGAGAGGATCCATGGGGGTTTCCTTAGCTGCCAGGTACAAGGGTTTAGCTATATCAGCAAAATTAGGGACCCAGCGGTGGAAGCCCACCAATCCTAGAAAAGAGAGGATGTTGTCTGCTGTCTCTGGAGGCTGTAGGTCTCAGATGGCGTTGACTAACTGTGACCTGAGAGTACTGGAAGGGTATGTTAGGACCAGAGTCAAAGGAGGAGAGATCTTGGGCCAAGGCTTGACTGCAGACCTAGTTTTTGGATCCTCCCATGTGAAGGGAAAAGGAAGTACGAAGAGCACAGTAAAGAAGGCCAGGACCGTGAAATGGGAGACTGAGGTTTAGGGGTTAGGGCCTTTAATCTTAGCACTTGGGAGGCAGAGGCAGGTGGATCTTTGTGAGTTCAAGGCCAGCGTGGTCTACAGAGTGAATTACAGGACAGCTGGGGCTACAGGGAGACCCTGTCTCGAAAAGATAAAAAAAAAAAAGTCCAGTCTATATTGCTGTAATCTCATAAATCACCCCAATCTCTGCAGCCCTTACATTCTATCATGACTCCTGTTCCGCAGGTTGTTCCCTGGGCTTTGGAGAAGGGGCACAATTGGGTGAGAAGCAAAACAGTCTACTTTCTCTGGAAATGTCATTTTGGACTCTGGTTTGTTCAGGTTGTTTCCCTTCATGGGTTGGCAATTTATCTAGGGATGCGCCGTCCAGTGATGAGTAACTCCTGGGCATGTCGACCTGCCCAAGAACCAGCTCCCAAAGAACATCCTGTAGATAAATATAGAAAAACAGTGTAGGAGGCATGCCCTCTGCCACGCCTCACTCAAGCCATGTCTGAGTTTTCACAAGTTTTGCCCTTATTAGTTTTCAATGTAAGAAGTTTCATCCAAATTAAATTTAGATTTTCTTGATTTGGCTTAATACAACAAAGATAGAACAATCCAAATAGACTAATTACAATGGCTAAAACTACAAACATTCCTCCAGCAGTATAAGTTATACTTTGTAACATTCCTTTTGGATCTAATCCTGTAAATTTATCAGCAAATATTTGTGTGACAGTAGCAGCATCCTCATTAAACATACTTTTAGCAAAAGTATCCTCAATTTCTCTTTTAAGTTTTATAATTTTTGCTTTCATTGATGTATTACCATGTAAATAAGCTTGAAACTCCTTCCATTCTATAACAGTTTCATTATATTATAATTCAGTAATACAGAAAGTAGTTGAGTTCCAATCACATCTAAGATGCAATTGTTCCTGCAACGACAACATCTTTTTTCCTAACCATCCTATTTAACACATCTATTTCAGTTTGTAAACGGGAGTCAATTTCAACTTGATGGGACCACATAGTATAAGAATCTTGATGCCATTGTTCTACAAAATGCTTAGTTTGAATAGTAGTATGTAAAGCAATACCAGATACAGCAGCAGTTGTAGTAACTGCGATAAGGCTCAAAATCACAGCAATAACAATTCCTATCATACGCTTAACACGCTTTAAAAATTCCAAAATTGGGGCTGGTGATATGGCCTAGCAGTTAAGGAGCGCCGACCGCTCTTACAGAGGACCCGGGTTCGATCCCCAGCGCCACATGGCGGCCGAGAACCGTCTGAAACTTCCAATTCCAAGGAGAACTCCAGTTCCAGGGGAATCCGAGACCCATCTGTCTGACTCCGCGGCATTGCATGACAACGGGTGCACAGGCTTGCATGCAGACAGTACTTCATACACATACGGAAATAAATTAATAAAAAAAAAAAAAAAATCCCGAAATTACAGGATCTAAAGGATCATGGGCCCAAGGCCTACCAAGATTTATAGGCATCCAAATGTGAGTTTTCTGTTGCAAAATCATTAAAGATTCATTATCGTTTAAACTAACAGAGGTATTAATACAGGAAAATAGTCTACATTCAATACAGGAAATATTAGATGAAAAACTGAAAGCTCCTATAAGAATTACATAAGGCAAAAGTACACAAGCAGTAATATTAGTGCTACTAAATTTTCTAAAGGTATAGATAGCAGCTGACTGAGAAGTCCCAGCAAAACTTCCATTAAACATGTGTATTGGCTTGATAGCTGCAACCAATTTCCACAGATGAGTCTATTAATCGCTGCCTATCATAGATGGTGTCTTCCTGTTTGGGGTCCTCGGTCATTTTGACTGTTTTAAGCAAATCACAAGTAATATCATTTCATTTTGAACAAGTTTTAACAAAGAGCCCATATGGCCCCCAATTGACCCATCGGTTTTTAATAATTTTTTCAAATTTACCTAAGCATTTAGATTATATAAATGGTTTATATTTTAATCCAATGTAAGTAAAATCAGGGCAATTTGGCAATGTCAATTTTATTTCTTTAATAACATTATCCAATGTCTGATTTATAGACCATGCAGAAAGCCGCTGTAAGCGTGTCCGGCTTCCGGTTATATTTATTCCTGGCAATAACCAGTGTTGGTATGCCAAAGGCAAGCAAAATTTACCAGAGCCTAAACAAATGGGAATCTTTTCCATGGAATGAGTAAAATTATATTTAGCGCCATCATTAATATTTGAAGAAGTAAAATCATTCCATGGTGGGGAGAGAATCTTTGGAGTAGTATAAACTTGTAAATCCATAGCTCCCCAATACATAGGTTCTAACATAGGAGGATTAGGAATATAAGCCCAATAATTTACATTTACTGCTTGGCCAAAAGAAATAGCAGAAAGTAAAACACACATGGCTAAAAACAAATTTTTAGCAGTAAAGGGTTTTACAACTTTTTTAGATGGGTTAACAGCCAGAATCCCTGTTGTTGTAATCTCTGGCATCATCCTGATTGTCTGCTGGAGGGCTTATCTGTCTAATTAGCCATTCTGGAATCCACCACTGTGGCACTTCTTTGTCCTGAGGAAAAACACAAACTGCCTCAGCCCCAGAGGACCACCCTACATAATCTTTTCCAATCTTTAGGGCATAAATTTATACCAGAGTTTTCAGCATACTAACAATGAAAGGTGCCTGAGGACCTAAGTGGCCACAGCTTTTTTAAATTGTTTAATTGATTTAAAATCTAGCGGCTGGTGATATCTTTGTTGATTTTGGTCCTCTATGTCAGGCCCTTCCCATTCCCTGTCGGAGTCATTGCTAACTTTAAATAGCCTCTTTATACAGGTGGTGACCTCACCAATATCCCAGAAGGAAGGTAACGGGCCTCCCTTTGTCTTGTTTAATCTCTCTCCATGGCCTCCCTCAGTCTCGTTTATCTCTCCCCATGGCGGGGGTGGAGGCGGAGGCTTTAATGGAAGTGGATCCTTTTTTAAATCTTGTTTTAACTCATCTCCACTTAACTTTTTTCTCTGATTCCTCTGCATTTTTTGGAGATTCCCGCTCTCTTACTTCCTCCAGGGTTTCCTTCCCACGGGAGATTTGAGCCTTAACCATAGGCTTAGAGGAGCCAAGGCATTCTCTAATTAACTGCCACATTGGAAATGTTCCCTTAGGAAGTGGCTCTAAATCTTTTTGCCTTTTTAAGTCTTTTGTATGTTGTTCCCAATGAGGAACATTTAGAAAACCTTTTTTTAGAAACCATGGACTCACCTTTAACATGGTTTCTACATAAGTTTTTGTTGTACTATCTTTTATAGCAGTCCCATTGGACTTTAATAAATCTTTTATGACTTTTAGTCATCTGATTTTTGGATATTTTTGAGCCCATTTTATTTATTTTTTGGCTCTTTTTTCATTTTATCTTTTATTTTATTTTTTTACTTTTAGTTTTTATTTTTTATATCTTATTTCCCTGCTCCCTTAACACTCTGGGTCCAGAGCTTTTTTACCTGCAGGGTTTTTCAGTTGCTCCACCGGGCCAATGAAACTAAAATGCTGCAGCAAGGTTCCCGCACTCCTCGTAGGTGGTACATAGGGATTCATTTTTTTCTTTTTTTTTATTTATTGTTTTTTATGTGTATGAGTGTACTTCTACATGTAGGTTGGTGCACCCGTGTCATGCAATGCGTGGAGGTCCTCTGCAAGAGCAGTTGGCACTCTTATTGGCTGAGCCATCTCTCCAGCCCCAGGGATACTTTTTTAATCCTACTAACAAAGCACAAACAATTAGATGTACAGGCATTTAACTATATTAATAGAGCTGCATCTGAGCTGAAAGGGCCATATTCAACTCAGAGGATTTTTAGAATTGTACAAACACATATTAACATTTTCATAAACCCAATTAAAGATTGATAACACCAAAAGGTATAGACAGATAGTTTTGTATAGGTTTAATCTGTTAATGGTGATTGATAGTCAACTTTTTACTACATAGGAATTTAGAAAGTCATAGGGATTAAAACAAATACACATCCATACACACATGTATGCACACACACATACATACAAGCATACACATACATATGTACAGAAGAAAAAAGTTTGTGAGACAAACCTGTGGGAAGAAAGTTACATTATCTTCTTATACTCAGTGAGAAATACAAAATCATTTCTACAATTAAGGTTGAGTTTAAATTTCCACAGAAGTCCACCATCTCTGTTTCCAGAGCACTGGAAGCAAAGCTGCACGTTGAAAAAAAAAACAGTTAAAATGAACCACTGCTCCAGGGCAAGAGTGCTAGAGACCACATCAGCGCTTCCCCAGCCACAAACAGAACACTGCAGAGCAAGGCCTTCCCCCGCCCACTGAGCAGGAGAGGACACAGAACAACAAACCTTGACTAGGTTAACCAGAGTATTTATAAACAGCTACAAACTGAAAAGTGAAACAACTTCATTTTGCTTTTGGTCTTTTCAAGGCAGGACCACCTTCTAGTCCCAGCTGGCCTGGAGCTCACTGTGCAGACCAGGCTGTCCTTGGCCTCCCCAGCACTAGGACCAAAGGCGTGTGCCACCACCACCCAACTACACAGGCCTAGAATTTAAGAGCCCAATTTGCACTACAGAAGACTGGACTCTAGAAACATCTTAAGAAGTGTTCAACGTCAANTTGCTAATTGGTTTTGCATGAATGTTACTTACTTTCATTGCTTATGCTTGACAACTGGTTCACTTCTTGGTTGGATTTTTAGATATTAATTGGCCTTAATGTAAAAAATAAAAATCTCAGGTCTGACCCGCCCCTGCCTGGCATTCAAGACAGGCTTGAGCAGCTGGTTATTCAAAGCTCAGGTTCCTTTGTGATGTTAGCCTCTCCTGTGGGCTCACCTGCCTTTTAGAAAAAAACAAAAGGGTGAGATGTAGGAAAATTCAGTTAAGTTAGGTATGACTGGGCTAGTAGTCCAACCAATGCCCCTTAGTGAATAAATAGGAGTCATGGGACCTCCCTGGCCACGCCCATGAAGTGGGATGTTGTAGGAGCTTCTCTTGCTACAAGGAGGCACAGCACAGTCCTGCTAAAGGAAGGGGAGCATAGTGGCCACCCAAGGTCACTGTGGGGAACTGACCCCTCGGCACAGATGTCAGTTGATCACTGGCAATTTACTTCACAGGGTGGTGACTTGATAGGTCTCTGTCCAACCCCACACCAGCTTAACCAGGTGGTCTGATGGACCTCTTTCCAACCCACTGGCCACAGATGTTGACCTGATAGGTCTCTATAGTACTGTCCTCCCTCATGCTAGCTTACCAGGACTGGTGATATGATAGACCTCTGTCCAGACCACTAGCCATGACACTCAAAATCCAGACCTGCTTTGGCCTGTATGCACACAAAATAATGACCAGGAATTCAGTGTAATGATGGTAATGGAGAATTTAATTTATTGCCTGCTGCCACTCACTTTTTTATTTGTGTATGAATGTACTGTCTGCATGCAGGTTTGTGCACCCGTGTCGTGCAATGCCGCGAAGGTCAAAAGAGGGTGTAGGATTCCCCTGGAACTGGAGTTCTCCTGGAATTGGAGTTGCAGATGGTTCTCACCCACCATGTGGGTGCTGGGGATCGAACCTGGGTCCTCTGCAAGAGCAGTCGGTGCTCTTAACCGCTAGGCCATCTCTCCAGCCCGAGACTCACTTTTTTTTTTAATTAATTTTATTTATTTCTGTATGTGTATGAATGTACTGTCTGCATGCAAGTTTGTGCACCCGTGTCGTGCAATGCCGCGAAGGTCAGAAGAGGGTGTCGGATTCCCCTGGAACTGGAGTTCTCCTGGAATTGGAGTTTCGGACGGTTCTCGGCTGCCATGTGGTTGCTGGGGATTGAACCCGGGTCCTCTGTAAGAGCGGTCGGCGCTCTTAACCGCTAGGCCATCTCTCCAGCCACTGAGACTCACTTTTATAAGCAAAATAACATCAGCTCCCAGAGCCAATCACAGACTCCCAGTTTTGTGCCAATGTATACTGCTGCTCCACCTCATGTGCCTGGGCCAGTTGCTTGCTCCCTCTTGGGGCAGGGTCAGAAGAATTCCATGACTCCCACATGTTGCCCTGAGGGGTGCTAGCTGAGAACTAGCCCGTAATTCAAATTGGATCTTCCCATAGGATGTGGTGAACCAAAGGTCTGGGATTTGGCCCTGGGAAATGAAGTCACACTGCCTATAAAACCAGGCCATTTTGAATAAGGGTGGCTCTCTCTGTATTTGGATACCTTACCATGTGTCTCTATGCTGTCCTTTCCCTCAAATGCTTCCAACATGGCTCACCTTGGGAATAAATGGGATGACCTACCCTAGAACCCGTTAAGGGATTCACATTATAAGAGCACAGTTGAATCAGATAAAGAGAAATATAATATTAACATTGTTCAGTTTGTCTTACAACTAGGTACTTGGTGCTAGCATCCACAAATGAGGAATACCATTTGTCATTTTTGGTTTTTTCCCCCCAGGACCGTGTTACTTCTCTTGGCATAATTATTTTCTAGTTCCATCCATTTACCTGCAAAGTTCATGATGTCATCTTTCTTTACAGCTGCATAGAATCCCATTGTGTAGCTGTACCACATTACTTGATGGTTCCAGATCTTCACTCTGGTGAAGAGCTGCAACAAACATGGATGTACATGTATCTCTGTAGTAGGACGAGTCTTGTGGATATATATCTAGGATTAAGAGTTTCAGTAAAGTGGTGGGATACATCTGACAGTCCCACTTTTCTTTTTTTTTTTAACCCCAATTGGCCTGGAACTCACTCTGTAGACCAGGCTGACCTTGAACTCACAGAGATCTTCCTCCCTCTCTCTGCCTCCTGAATACTGGGATTAAAGCCATGCATCACCACACCCAGCCAGACCCACTCTTAACTAAATTGAGTCAGGCTGCTTATTCAGATATTAACTGGAATGTGGCCTGGCATCTCCACAAGACTCTTACCTTCAACATGGACTAAAATATCAGCAACTCTCCAGGTGTGTTTCAGGCCTTCAGTGCTGGCCTGGGATTGTTTCACAGCTTCATAGACTAAGGAACCACAGGATTCCTGTTCTCTCCAGTGTGCAGATGGCCAGGGTTGGACTAGCCAGCCCCTATAGTATAAGTCAACCTAGCAAAACTCCCCCTTGTTTGTTGTTGTTTTGTTTTGTTTTGAGACAGGGTCTCGCTGCAGCCACAGATGACCTGGAACTTGCTATGCAGAGCAGGCTGGTCTTTAAGAAGTATCCAGCCAGGTGTGGTGGCGCACGCCTTTAATCCTAGCTCTCAGGAGGCAGAGGCAGGCAATCTTTGTGAGTACAAGGCCAGCCTGGTCTACAGAGTGAGTTCCAGGACTGCTGGGGCTACAGGGAGATCCTGTCTCGAAAAGACCAAAAAAAAAAAAAAAAAGTATCCAATGTAGAGATAAAGGCCAAATTAGTCTG
Organism: Rhizomys pruinosus; assembly: GCA_009823505.1. NCBI lineage: Eukaryota > Metazoa > Chordata > Mammalia > Rodentia > Spalacidae > Rhizomys > Rhizomys pruinosus. Next base: position 56,594 of record VZQC01011906.1, on the reverse strand, counting down.
AATTAAAAGTAAACAAAGGCAGGTTTTATTCTAGGTAATGCACTCTCTCTCAGGTGAATCCATGGCCCTCCAGGACCATGAGAAAGCACACATCTGGGAGGCAGGGAGAACCTTTTATAGCGGGGAGGGGAGATGGTGACATATTGGAATCTGGCCAATTAAGCCAGGTCAGGGGCTCAGATCTGGAGGTGGGTCTCAGATCTAGAGGTCTCACGGGAATCTGCCTTGACTGGAAAAGAAAGTAGGGTCCATCCAGTCTATGCCACCTTGGCTTTTCACCCTGGCCTGATCTAACATCCCAGACTCTTAAGGTATAGGGGGCAATGACTCTGCTCTGGCTTCTTCCTGCTGAGCTAGGATGATGGCGGGAGGGAGAGTCAGGAGTAGGCATAGCTGCGGGCACAGGGATGTAGGGATGTAAAGACCACTCTGGAGACCTCCTGGATGTGTTCCTGTAAGAAGCAGAGGAGACCCAGTGCTGAGATCAGAAGGAGTCTCCTGGTTGAGTTTGGAGAGGCTCCTCTTCCTGTTAGATGGTCTTGGTTGGAGGACACGGTCTAAACGTGGGCTCTCCAGTTTCATCTGTCCAGGTATCTCAAGCATGGACATGCCAGCAGTATGTCGAATCTGGCACAGCATCACCTGGTCAGGTGAAGACTGAGACAATAACAAGACAAAGGGCAACTGGGCAGGGGTGTCACAGAGTCTGGTACCTGTGGCAGCAGGGGCAGCAGAGGAAGGGCGAAAGTACAGAGGGCAAAGGCTGTCATACCTGACCATTCAGACCTGTCCTTGAGGGTCTCTGGAAAACCTGAGAATAGTGGGTCCCAGCTGTTTGATGGACCATCCATCCTGGGTTGGGGCTCTCTTGAGTCTGGACAAATGGTACCAGTGTGGCTAGCCTAGAAGTTTGGCTGCTGACAGTGTAGTAAGGATGATGATGTGGGGTCCAGTCCACCTGGGATCAAGAGACTTAGGAGATAAAGGTTTTTTTTGTATTTTATTTATTATGTGTATGAATGTACTGTCTGCAATCCCTGCTTTATATGCTCCCACCCCGTTCATCTCTGATCCAACATCTTGGTTATCAGATTGACTTTTGTGGCTCGCAGTGCTTGTGGTCAAGTCACTTTGTTTTACTCAGTAATGGCCCTGCATTCGTTACTTTTCTTGTTGCCGTAACCAAATACTCTGGAAAAAGCAAGTTGTGGAAGGAAGGGTTTATCTGGACTCCCAGTTTGAGGGGACAGTCCACCATCATGGGGGGGGACTCCGGATTGCAGTGTGTCCAAGTAAGAGGGGAGGAGCCGATTCGACGGGAGGCTGCGACTCTGGCTGATTTTTTCCTTTTTTTCACTTCGGTGAACCCCCAAGCCATGGATGCGCTCCTCCCACTCCACACTATTTCTTAGAGTCTTGGGTTTCCCTCCTTTCAGTTTACAGTGACTCTCTGCAATACTCGACGTATTGCTCTACTGGAAGATTTGTGTCACTCGCCACCCGCCGGTCTGACTTTACATCCAATCTCACCACTCACCTCCCCCCCATGTTTGCCACTCGCATTTGTATACTCGTATTTCTTTGCCCATACTATTTCCAAACCCACTTTATTTTCTGCACGCCCTATTTCCCTTCTCCTACTTTTACTCCACCTTTTTCCGATGTTGAAACTTTTTTTTTTACATGTACATAATAAGGGTTGTTCTCAATTTTGTGTACTTTTATTGGCTGACAATTTGGATATGGCACAGAGAAGTTGTGAAATTCTTCCTCTAACTGAAAAAGTAAAAAAAAATTAATCTCTGCCACCAGGCCTATATGTACAGGGGAAAAAAGTTGATTATTCTGTCTGCAGTCTCAGGTATTTACAGGGGATCTTTCTTGAAATATTCATCATGGAGAAGGAAGACTACTAACAAAGGGGACAAATGCTACTGCATTGCCTACCTATCTAACATAATAACATTTTTATTCTGACAGCCAATGGACATGTGCTTGTGTACTTTTATGTGTTTTCCCTTTTGTCTAGTCTTTTCTTTTAAGATTTAGTTTCGCTGGGTGTGGTGTGAACGCTTTACTTCTAGCACTGGGGAGGAGAGGGCAGGTTGGCTCTTTGTGAGTTCAAAGGCCAGCCTGGTCTACAGAGTAGTGAGTTCCAGGAATGCTGGGCCTACACATGGGATGTTAACTTCCTTTGGCCTTCGTCTAACTTCTGTCCAAAAGAAAAAAAAAAAAAAAGATTTAATTTCAATTGTATGTGTGTGCATGAGTGTGTGTTAGAGTGGCAAGAAGGCATTCAGATTCCTGGAGTGGTATGTCACACACGGCATTTGTGAGCCACCCAAAGTGGTTGCTGGGAACTTAGTTCTTAACTGCTTATCCATCTTTCCAGCCCCCTTTTCCATGGTTCTTAAGAAACTAAGAGGCAGGGATTTTTGTGAATCTTGGGACATAGTCAAAATGGGATGGAAGGATGGAGAAGACACAATTGTAGGTTCTGGGATTCAAAGAATTCCCAAGGAAAACAGATGCAAACACTTCTTCAAGAGGCTTGTAAATCTCTTCTGACCTGATTACTCTGTACCGAGGCCCCACCCCATGTCTATAAGTTGGTGGGCCCCAGGCACCATCTTCTTGTTTGCCCATCTCTGCTGGTTCCACCCATGTCTGTTGTCTTTCAGGCGGCCCTTGCTGTAATTCCCACATGTAAGTAAATCATGTTCCTGGCGTGGACTTAAGGCCCTCATGTGTCTTTTTATATGGGGGCTGGGGATGCAAGGCCCTTTTTTTATGTGTATGGACTGTGTGTACTGTTGCATGTAGGTTGGTGCACCCGTGTCATTGCAATGCCCCACGCAGGTCAGAAGAGGGCGTTGGATTCCCTGGGAACTTGGTTCGTTACAATTAAAGACGGTTCTTCTGCCATATGTTGTGCTGGGAATGACCCTAGGTCCTTGCAAGAGCCAGCCCGTTGCTTCTTTACCCACTGACCATCTCTCCAGCCTGCTAGCAACCTTTTTTTTATAACCTAATATTATGGTGCTGTGCACTTGGTCAGGGCTCAAAACATTTTGATCAAGCAGAGTGCTTGCCAGCTAGAGACATTTGATCTGGCAGAGCGCTCAACAGCTCTCACCCTGAAAAGGAACTCAACTTTTTTTTTTGGAACCCTTGGGACAGACTTGGCCCATCAAGCAGTGTTGTATTTCTCCGGACAACCAGCTTCCACATTTCATGATGGGGTACCACTCTGCTCTCCTGCTTCCCTCCTTACCTCCCTCCCTCTCTCCCACTTCTGCCGTTGTACTTCGTTCCTCCCTTCTCTCTGCTTCTCCTCTCAGCCACAGCCCTTCATTGTTTTGGACACACTGAGGCTTGCTGACTGCCTCAAACTGGGTTCCTGATTCTGCCATGCTTGTACTCCCCTCAACACCATTTTGAACCCACAGGTTTGCAGGCTGCCTCAAACTGGGTTCCCGTGCAAAGACGGTACTCTCTCCTGCTTCCCTCATCTTCCTTCTCCTCCTTCTCTCTCTCTCTACACTCTCTCTCCGGTCTTCTCTCTCTTGTCTTCCTTCCAATTCTTCCTTCAATTTTAGCCTCCCATTCTGCTTTCCCGTTTTTTTGGACCCCTGAGAGCTGGTATATTAGGGATCCCCGGACCTTTCCGTTCAGGCTGTTGTCCACCAGGACTCTGGAGACAAAATCCAGATCCGTTTTCCAGTTTCCCCTGTGAATTTCGGCTTCTCCCACTGCGTAGTTATTCCTTCTTTTGCCCTATTTGCGCGCCCCTCCTCCCCCTCTTTTCTTTTGTTTATTTTTTTCTATCCCTGCTTTATATGCTCCCACCCCGTTCATCTCTGATCCAACATCTTGGTTATCAGATTGACTTTTGTGGCTCGCAGTGCTTGTGGTCAAGTCACTTTGTTTTACTCAGTAATGGCCCTGCATTCGTTACTTTTCTTGTTGCCGTAACCAAATACTCTGGAAAAAGCAAGTTGTGGAAGGAAGGGTTTATCTGGACTCCCAGTTTGAGGGGACAGTCCACCATCATGGGGGGGGACTCCGGATTGCAGTGTGTCCAAGTAAGAGGGGAGGAGCCGATTCGACGGGAGGCTGCGACTCTGGCTGATTTTTTCCTTTTTTTCACTTCGGTGAACCCCCAAGCCATGGATGCGCTCCTCCCACTCCACACTATTTCTTAGAGTCTTGGGTTTCCCTCCTTTCAGTTTACAGTGACTCTCTGCAATACTCGACGTATTGCTCTACTGGAAGATTTGTGTCACTCGCCACCCGCCGGTCTGACTTTACATCCAATCTCACCACTCACCTCCCCCCCATGTTTGCCACTCGCATTTGTATACTCGTATTTCTTTGCCCATACTATTTCCAAACCCACTTTATTTTCTGCACGCCCTATTTCCCTTCTCCTACTTTTACTCCACCTTTTTCCGATGTTGAAACTTTTTTTTTTACATGTACATAATAAGGGTTGTTCTCAATTTTGTGTACTTTTATTGGCTGACAATTTGGATATGGCACAGAGAAGTTGTGAAATTCTTCCTCTAACTGAAAAAGTAAAAAAAAATTAATCTCTGCCACCAGGCCTATATGTACAGGGGAAAAAAGTTGATTATTCTGTCTGCAGTCTCAGGTATTTACAGGGGATCTTTCTTGAAATATTCATCATGGAGAAGGAAGACTACTAACAAAGGGGACAAATGCTACTGCATTGCCTACCTATCTAACATAATAACATTTTTATTCTGACAGCCAATGGACATGTGCTTGTGTACTTTTATGTGTTTTCCCTTTTGTCTAGTCTTTTCTTTTAAGATTTAGTTTCGCTGGGTGTGGTGTGAACGCTTTACTTCTAGCACTGGGGAGGAGAGGGCAGGTTGGCTCTTTGTGAGTTCAAAGGCCAGCCTGGTCTACAGAGTAGTGAGTTCCAGGAATGCTGGGCCTACACATGGGATGTTAACTTCCTTTGGCCTTCGTCTAACTTCTGTCCAAAAGAAAAAAAAAAAAAAAGATTTAATTTCAATTGTATGTGTGTGCATGAGTGTGTGTTAGAGTGGCAAGAAGGCATTCAGATTCCTGGAGTGGTATGTCACACACGGCATTTGTGAGCCACCCAAAGTGGTTGCTGGGAACTTAGTTCTTAACTGCTTATCCATCTTTCCAGCCCCCTTTTCCATGGTTCTTAAGAAACTAAGAGGCAGGGATTTTTGTGAATCTTGGGACATAGTCAAAATGGGATGGAAGGATGGAGAAGACACAATTGTAGGTTCTGGGATTCAAAGAATTCCCAAGGAAAACAGATGCAAACACTTCTTCAAGAGGCTTGTAAATCTCTTCTGACCTGATTACTCTGTACCGAGGCCCCACCCCATGTCTATAAGTTGGTGGGCCCCAGGCACCATCTTCTTGTTTGCCCATCTCTGCTGGTTCCACCCATGTCTGTTGTCTTTCAGGCGGCCCTTGCTGTAATTCCCACATGTAAGTAAATCATGTTCCTGGCGTGGACTTAAGGCCCTCATGTGTCTTTTTATATGGGGGCTGGGGATGCAAGGCCCTTTTTTTATGTGTATGGACTGTGTGTACTGTTGCATGTAGGTTGGTGCACCCGTGTCATTGCAATGCCCCACGCAGGTCAGAAGAGGGCGTTGGATTCCCTGGGAACTTGGTTCGTTACAATTAAAGACGGTTCTTCTGCCATATGTTGTGCTGGGAATGACCCTAGGTCCTTGCAAGAGCCAGCCCGTTGCTTCTTTACCCACTGACCATCTCTCCAGCCTGCTAGCAACCTTTTTTTTATAACCTAATATTATGGTGCTGTGCACTTGGTCAGGGCTCAAAACATTTTGATCAAGCAGAGTGCTTGCCAGCTAGAGACATTTGATCTGGCAGAGCGCTCAACAGCTCTCACCCTGAAAAGGAACTCAACTTTTTTTTTTGGAACCCTTGGGACAGACTTGGCCCATCAAGCAGTGTTGTATTTCTCCGGACAACCAGCTTCCACATTTCATGATGGGGTACCACTCTGCTCTCCTGCTTCCCTCCTTACCTCCCTCCCTCTCTCCCACTTCTGCCGTTGTACTTCGTTCCTCCCTTCTCTCTGCTTCTCCTCTCAGCCACAGCCCTTCATTGTTTTGGACACACTGAGGCTTGCTGACTGCCTCAAACTGGGTTCCTGATTCTGCCATGCTTGTACTCCCCTCAACACCATTTTGAACCCACAGGTTTGCAGGCTGCCTCAAACTGGGTTCCCGTGCAAAGACGGTACTCTCTCCTGCTTCCCTCATCTTCCTTCTCCTCCTTCTCTCTCTCTCTACACTCTCTCTCCGGTCTTCTCTCTCTTGTCTTCCTTCCAATTCTTCCTTCAATTTTAGCCTCCCATTCTGCTTTCCCGTTTTTTTGGACCCCTGAGAGCTGGTATATTAGGGATCCCCGGACCTTTCCGTTCAGGCTGTTGTCCACCAGGACTCTGGAGACAAAATCCAGATCCGTTTTCCAGTTTCCCCTGTGAATTTCGGCTTCTCCCACTGCGTAGTTATTCCTTCTTTTGCCCTATTTGCGCGCCCCTCCTCCCCCTCTTTTCTTTTGTTTATTTTTTTCTNACACTGGAAAGAAGAATGATTGAGATCCCAGGCAGGGCAGAGGGGCAGAATATTACAAGATTTCATAATACTACTCAGAACAGTGTGCAATTAAGAATTTGTTATGCATTGTATGTTTATGGAATTTTCTATTTAATGTTTCAGACTGTAGTTGACCATAGATAACTGAAGCCATGGAAAGCAGAACAAAAATAAAGAGGGAAGTACTGCATGCACTTACAGGTAAAACGAAATAAGGTCTTTATGTTAAAGTGCTGCTTGACCTGTGTGGACTAGGACACTGTATAATCTAGAAGAGATGCATCCCAAGGAGATAAAAGGCAAATGGCACCTCCAAGAATGGCTGGTGACCCATGTCCAAAGCTAACACTCGCACCACTCCCTGTGCCTTGTAAGTGTGTTTTTGAGACAAACCCAGATGGGCAATGCAGGCTGTGAAACATGGTTTATCCAAGTGCAGTTAAAGACCCCAGTACAAGTGAGCCCCAGACCCTGGCTTCATTAACTCTACGAAAAGGACTTCATTACCTTAGTGAAGGTTCTGTGTATCAAAGCAAAACCTCCCTGTGACCCTGTTGTCACTTTCTACACTATAGACCACCGCTTTTTCCCCCTTGCTTCTGTTTCTCAATTCAGAATTCAGTGTTATAGAACTGAGGGCAAAGTCAGCTTCAGGAGCCTTACTGTTGCCATGGGTAACATGAATTCAAAAGAGGGATGGAACAAAACAGCACTTTCGATATCCGCCCTCAAGTGGGAAGCTAAATGAAGTGCTAGAACACCTTGGAAAACAGGAGCCTCCCGGCAAGGGAGGCAGCATCCCTCAGCCATGTGGAGCCAGCCTCAACTTGCTAACAGCTGCTAAAAATATTCTCTCTGCATGGCGCTTGCACATCCTGGCAAATACCCAGAGAAATGAGAAAGTGTTTGAAACTCTAGGACTGCACTATCCCATAGGGTAGCCACTGGCCATGTAGCCAACCAGCCCTTGAATCATAATTAGGAATTACGAATCATCATGAGTAAGAAAGTTGCCTTCCCCTCCCCTCCTCACTGAGGAAAGTCCCAGTGTACACACAGTCAGTCAGGAAGAGGGCTCCCACTGGAACCCAGTTCTAATAGCTTCATTCCACTAGAAAGGCTCTGAGAAGAGAGCTTTGTGCCACTCAGAGACCCACCTGGTCTCCACTGCTGTCCACTGTTTAAAAAAATAATCTCTGTGCCACCCTGCCATCACTCCCTCACTGCAGACAACCCCGACCTCAGATTTCTAGGCTGAATGTACAGAGTTTCAGCCACCCAGTTTGTGATGTTTCAGCTTTGGCAGCCAAGGTGACTAAGAAAGTCACTCTGGGGGCTGGAGAGATGGCCTAGCAGTTAAGAGCGCCGACCACTCTTGCAGAGGATGCAGGTTCGATCCCCAGCACCCACATGGAGGCTGAGAACCGTCTTTATCTCCAGTTCCGGGGGAATCCGACACCCTCTTCTGACCTCCTCGGCATTGCACGACATGGGTGCACAAACCTACATGCAGACAGTACACTCATACACATAAAAAATAAAGAAAGAAAGAAAGAAAAAAAGAAAGACACTCTGAACTCACTAGTGCCTCCGAGGCAGCAGATTTCAGAGGACTCTAGGCACCAAGAGCCTGCCAAGGAGGCGCTTAGCCAGTGGACAAAGAAAACTCCTGGGTACAGGAAGATGAGCAAGGTAAATGGAGCCACCAGGAGGGGAAGGAATGCTGAAGATGGGCAGCAGGAAGATGTTAGAGACACAGCCACGCAACAACAGGATGGGTGCAAGGACAACGGAGGGAAAGAGAATTTCCCTGTTGATCTAGTGGGTCTACCACACCCAAGTGTCTTAAGCTGGACTGAAACCATAGCCCAACCACAGTGACAGAGTGCTGACCAGGGTGGTTAGGAAAATGTGTTTCAGAACAACAGAGGTTGCTTTTGATGTAGTGTTTATTTTTTATTTACTTAAAAATATTTTATTTATTATTTTTATTTTATGTTTATGAGTAGATGTCCTGAATGTGTGTAAGTGCACCCCTGTCGTGCAATGGCTGAGGATGTGAAAAGAGGGCATTGGATCCCCTAGAACTAGAGTTATGATGGTTGTTGGCCACCATGTGGGTGCTGGGAATCAAACTCAGGTCTTCTGCACCCAGTGCTCTTAACCACTGAGCTATCTTGCCAGCCCTTTTTATTTACCTTTATTTACCTTTAAATATTTAAAAATCAATCCTTGCCAGATGTGGTGGCACACCGTTTTAATCCCAGCACTTGGGAGGCAGAAGCAGGTGGATCTCTGTGAGTTCAAGGCCAGTCTGGTCTACATAGTTAGCTCCAGGCCAGCTGGGACTAAAGGGAAACCCTGCCTCAAAAAGACAAAAAAAATGTGTTTGTGTATGTATGTGTGTCTTGTCTGTGTGTGTATCTCTATGTATGTGTGTTTGTATGTGTGTCTGTGTGTGTGGTGTATACTTATGTATCCATGTTTGGGAGGGTCTGCTCGTCTTTGCATACTTGGAGACCAGGGGTTGACTTTGGATATCTTCTTCTATCACTCTACATCTATTATTCTTATTTATTTGTTAAGAATTCTCTACATGTATACAATGTATCTCGATCATATTGACTCCCTATTGTCCTGTCCTTCTTCCCACTCTCCCTTCCAGTATGCCTTGGGTGGGATTGTGTGTGAAATAGATGTCTCAATTAGGGCTAAGTACACAAGAGTCACTTAGTCTCAGCTCTTTGATCAGTTACAAGGCTCTGCATTAACTGCCGTCCAATGCAAAAAGAAGCTCCGTGAGTTCGAGGGCAGCCTGGTCCATATAGCAAGTTCCAGGCCAGCTTGGGCTGCAGGTAGACCCTGTCTCAAAAAGACACACACAAAAAAAGAAGCTTCTTTGACCAAGGTTGAAAGCCACACTAATCTATGGGTAATCTAAGCAGGTGGTTACTCCCCAAACAGTCATGCCACTATTGCATCAGAGGGCCCATCTTGCCTGGCAGGTCAGGATTGCAGCATGGGGGAAGATTGTTGAGGACTTTTCTCTTCCAGTGTCTACACAGCACCTTTTGGCACTGTGAAAGCTAGCCATCAGGGAGATAGTTTCTAAGCCATTTCCAGACTGATTTCTCTATGTCCTTCAACCAAAGTGTGTAGCATCTTCAGCAACAGGGTCTTACCATCTAGTCATAGTGGGCAACACGCACACTGGCAATAGCTTTCCACTTTACTTTTTGAAATAAGGTCTCTCACTGAACCAAGAGCTTACTGTTTGGGCTAGAATAGAAAGCCAGCGAGCCCCAAGGATCCACCTATTTCCGGCCATCTCTACACTAGCCCACACCCCACTCTGGTGATACAGGCATGTACTGCCATGCCCTACTTTTATGTAAGTACAGAATCTGAACTCAGGACCTTACACTTGAACAGCAAGCACTTTGCCCACTGAACCATTTCCCCACCCCCAAAGTAATGGGTTTCTTTGCAAAATTTTCATATGTAGGTGTCATGACACTGTTCTAATTCACTCTCCTCCCGTACAGCCCTCTCCCATGTCCCTGCCCTCATCTCTCTGGTGCATTTGATGTAGCTCACTGTGAATTTTCTCTCCTCACTTTTGCTTCTGGAGACTCAGGAGGTGAGAGAGAAAAGGATGGAATGAACATCTGCAGAGCTCCCTCATCACCGTCCCAGTTGTAATTGGGCTCTTGAAGGGAGTGGGATGCATGCTGAATACGAGAATACATCTGCCCACAGTTGCTCGGCAGATACAAGGTGTGAGATCAAGTGGGTAGCGGGTGACAAAAGAGAAACAAAGAGCATCAAAGGGATCCAGAAGTCAGAGGACAGATGGAAGACAGGGGAGAAGAGGGGGGTGGAGGGGGATGAGTGATTTTAATTGGAAACAGATGAAAACATGGCAAGAAGATTGTGAAACTCCAATAGTGGACATTTTGGGATTAATTTCTTTTTTTTTAATTTTTTTCCCTTTTAAAAATTTTATTAAAATTGAAGAAATTCTATACTTTCAAAAATCATATCCAATGCTTTGTTAGTAGCCACTTTTAATAATAATGTCAAATTATCTGTTGTTTTTAATTTTTAATTTTTATTTTTTAACAATAAATAATAAGTTATGAGTACAAGCATCCTTCATGTAGAACCAATTTGCAAACATCTATGCCCAAACCCACACAGCCCATGTCTCCCACCATCCAGCTGGTGGGGCTTTTATATACAATCATGTTGATCAAATAAGTGTCCAGACTATGTTGCTGTAGTTTCAACATTCACCCCAATCACAGCCCTTACATTCTACCATGGCTGCTCTTCTGCAGATTGTTCCCTAGGCTTAGAAAAGGGGTACTGGTGGATGAGAAGCAAAACAGTTTACTTTCTCTGGAGATGTCGCTTTGGACTCTGATCAGTTCTCTCTGTTTCTTTTCATGGGTTGACAGTTTATCTAGGTATAACCTCTGAATCCTACTAATGAAGCACAAGCAATTAGATATATAGGTAATTAAACAGTACTCATTATTATGGTAGGTTACTTTGACATACATAGACACAGATGTTTGGATGGTATGCTAATCCATGAATTATATTTTTTCTGTAAAATATGACAAGGTCTTCTCCTCACCACTAGAGGATGTAAGCTTGTGGCATCAGCCATGAATTATTCCTCCAAGGAGAGAGCTAATAGCCAATTAGATTTGGGATATACAGACATATGGCTGCCACTGCTGCACAGTATTTCCAGGCAGGTGAGGTGTAGCTGATGCTGACAGAGGATTCTTGCTTGACTCAAGGAGACCAATTTTTGCTTTATTGGTTTAGTGGCCTTTGGTAACACTCTCTGGCATTCCAGAGACCAACTGTACACTTGCAAGTGCAGTCTCAATACATCTTTCCCATGCTTGCATCAGGTCTTCCACAGCAGGGCCTTATCCCCTCTCTTCTTGCAGGTATCCCAGTTTACAGGCAAGAAGCCTTTACGTTTTTTTTGGGGGGGGGGCTTGGATCCCCTGGCCAACATCTCCTTGGCAAAATAATCCATTGCTGATATCAGAGCTCTCCTGTATTAATGTATTTTGCTTACATGCCCAGCTTGAAAATATTTTAGTATTATATTTGGCTCTGAATAGAGAATAATCCTTTTCATACTTCCTATGTCAATTAGTCAATTAAAGAAAGCAGTTATACTGGTTTTGTAGGAGATTACGTCTATAACAGTAGGCTCTAAATTACGGTTAGAGAATGACTTCATTACCATCATGTATTTCTTTGTTCTATGAAAAGGAAGTAAGAAGTTCTCTGATATTAAGACTTTGCGGCCCCTAGAAGGTGAGGTTCATTAGGGCTCATTATAAACAGTTGTTACAAATAGGAACCACAGAGATGTTTGATGTCTGTAGCAGTCTGGGGCTTTTCCTCCTTTTAATGCTTAGATGGGCCAACTTCTCTGCTGGTATTTCTTGGTACACCCTGCAAAATGCAAAGCTGTATCTTTTCTTTCTCAGCCATTAAGTTGGTGACGTTTTGACCTGTGGGAACATACAAATCTTTTCCCATAGTTAGTTTTAAGATTTAAACTGAAAATTTGACAAAAATGTTTAATATATAACTGTATCCCCTACTTTTTTCTTATAGATTTTTGTTGTCTGACCCATGAGTCTCAAAAAGGCAGTTGTAGCACACATACCTATAGGCAGGAATCAAGGTGTAAATTTCATTAAATTTACCCAAGCTGTTTTGGGTGACAGTATGTTGTTAATTTGGGAAGCAAACTTAATTCCTTAAGTTAAATTATCCTACAGGTAAAAGAGAATGTTGCAAGATGATACAGTATAACAAAGAAATTATAGAGAATGTTTGTATATGTTAATCCCAAGGTTATTGTTATACAGGTTTTAAGTAGAACAAATGTGGACAACAATTTATATTTCCACTTAACTTAGATGTATTACCACTTTTATTAAAACCTTTAAACCAATGTTGTATAATATAGATATTTTTACTTTTACTGAGTCCTAAAATACCATGTAGTTTGTAGATAGAGTTTGGGCAAAGTTGGATACTTGTTAAACTCACATCAATTAAATATACATTAATTGAACATAGACCCGTGTCCCTGTCCCACCCCTCCCACCCCTCCAGTTTCACCATTTCAGTCAGTTTTTGATGCAGCCTTTCTGTTGTTGTTCTTTCCAATATGCATCCCTCCCCATAATAAGTGCTTACAACTGAGTTATTGACACTAGCATCTACAGATGAGGGATGCCATTCATCATTTGTTTTCCTGGGTCTGTTTTACTTCACTTAACCTAATATCTTCTAGCTCCATCCATTTACGTGCAAAGTTCATGATATTATCTTTCTTTACTGCTGCATAGAACTCCATTGTGTACTTGTACCACATTTTCTCTATCCACTCATCAGTTGAGGGGCACCTGGGCTGGTTCCAGCTTTTTGTTATTGTGAACAGAGCTGCAATAAACATAGCTGTGCACGTATTTCTGCAGTAAGATGAGTCTTGTGGGTATACACCCAGGGGTGCTATGGCTGGGTCTAATGGCAAGCTCGTTTTGAGTTTTCCAAGGGTTCTCAACACTACTTTCCATAGCGGCTGTATAAGTTTACATTCCCACCAGCAATGGATGAGTGTTCCCCTTTCCCCACAACCTCTACAGCACTTGGCATCATTTGTTTTCTTGATCCTATCCAGTCTTATGGGAGTGAGATGATATCTTGAAGTGGTTTTAATTTGCATTTTCTTAATTATTAGTGATGTTGAACATTTTTTGAGATGTTTCTCAGCCATCTCTAATTCTTCCTCTGTGAAGTCTATTCAGTTCTTTGCTCCATCTTTTGAGTGATTCATTTGTTTTCTTTCTTCTTTGTTTTTTGGTAGTTTGTATACTCTGGAAATCAATGCTTTGTCATATGTATTTGCAATGAAGGTTTCCTCCCACTCTGTGGGTTTTCTCTTCACTTCCTTTATTGTTTCTTTTGATGTACTTTTGAGTTTTATGAGGTCCCATTTGTCAATTGTCGATCTTATTTCTTGTGCAGCTGCTGTCTGATTTGGGCAGTCTTTTCCTATGACTATGTCTTGTAGTCTGCTGCCAACTTTTTCTTCTATCACCTACAGAGTATTGGGTTTTACATTGAGGTCTTTGATCCACCTGAAATTGACTTTTGTACTGGGCCAGAGGTTGGGTTCACCGGTCTCAGAGAAGGAGTCCAGGGGAGTCGTGTAATTGGGCTGGGGCTGAGGGTTTTTATAATTTCTGGGGAGAGAAAGATGAAGTAATATTGGTGAGACAAAACATGTACTTGTAAGGGCAAAACTGGTGCAGTGGGAGGGCACAAAGAGGGTCTTTAGTGTTAGTCATGAAGCTGGAATGTAACCATATATGGTCTTAGGCTGTGCTCTCCTTGTGGCTGGTGACATCAGGAAGGGAGGTTGCATTAGCTCCCTGAGATGAGATAGGCTTTTGACTAGAATAGAAAGGTGATAGGCGCCATCTTTGGATCTCCAAGCCCAGGCCCTTCCTAACATGTTTTAATATGCCTTTTGAGTCAGCATTGGTGTTTCAGGCCTTTAATCCTAGCACTTAGAAGGCAGAACAAGGTGGATTTCTGTGAGTTCAAGGCCAGCCTGGGATGGCTACTGGGCTTTGTGTGTCTGCAATAATGTGATTTCCCCTTCTCTTCCCCTTGACAGTTTCCCTGAGTGATCAGACATTGGTTTGGGTCCTGCAGACACATCCCCCAAAACTTGCTGTTCCCTGGGGTTCCTGGCTGAGCATTTGGAGTCTCCTTGGGGCAGATGGTGGCTGATGGCCCAGGTAGGTTCCTCCCATCTCCCTAACTCACTCTGCGTAAGAAGCAAAGGGATCTCCTTGGACCTGTGCTGGTTGGCCTGGCAGGCTCTCCATTGTAACTCTGTATGCTTGTGTTTTAATCTCTCATAATTTCCTTGGTTCCTGTGTGATGAATGCTTCTGCTGAGGGGGACTCTGCCTGTGGCTCCTCCCTGGAAATCTGCTATATTTCACAGATACCACCTGGCTACAGAATTGCTTATTCCATAGCCAAATTTGTGTGACTTGATGGCCTCACAGAATCCAGCCTCTGAGCTACTTGCTCTCTTCAAGGCTTCTCACTACCCAATTATACCACAAGCTAAGGGGCTGCTGGCCTCAAGGTTTGATTTCCAGACTAGTGGCTCATATGCCTATCTCTAGTCTCATCGGATAGCCAACACCCAAGTCTTATAGACTTACTGAAGGGAACTAGCAGGCTGTGAATAGTGACTCCATTTCCTTAGGAAGAACTCCATTTTTTGCAAGGAATACTTGGGAAGTCCATCATTGTAAAAAAGCTGATCTAAGGGGGCAGGTGGTGTTTACTCAAATTGACCCTTGGACCAGTGGTTTCAACAGTAAGATAACAGGAGAGTAGAAGGGATGAGTCAACAATAAGATAGCAGGAAAGGAATGAGTCAACAGTAAGATAACATGAGAGGAGACCATCTCCTTTACTCTCTGAGATAACAGAAGAATGGAACCATAAAGTTAATTATCTAAAATAGTCTCCTGCAATAACTATCCCAAAGACTCACCATGAAGTGGGTTTTGCCTTTAAAAACCCCTGTTTTGTCTTCCCTATGGCTGCTCCCCTACCTTCCTGTAGTGAGGAAGCTTCCCCATGCATTGGTTATCAATTTGGGCTTTTTTTTTCTAAGTATACTTCACAATTGGTCTTTTTTTCTAAATAAACTTCGAGAAAAGAAGCTGCCTGGCTTGATGGTGTTCTGGTGGGGACCCCGAGACCCTATCATTACAATTATGCCAGTGAGAGAAAATGTGTGAAATAATGGACCTGGGATTTGTTGGATCATATAAATAATGAAGAATCTGTTTAATATATGTAACAACTTACTTTTTTTTTTGGTCTTTTTGAGACAGGGTCTCCCTGTAGCCCCAGCTTTCCTGGAACTCACTCTGTAGACCAGGCTGGACTTGAACTCACCAAGATCTGCCTGCCTCTGCCTCCCAAGTGCTAGGATTAAAGACATGTGCCACCACACCCAGCTACAAATTACTTTTATAAGCAAAGTGACCTCACCTCCCATCAGCCAATCCCTAACCCCTACATCACACATTGTTCTCATCCATGGGGCAGGGTTAGATATGGATATGCAGGTGGGCAATCGAGCTAATTTCAGTAGCCACATGTTGCCTACATCTCCCCCTTTAAATTTTATTTTGTCTGAGAAGCAGGTGAGCCCACAGGAGAGATTAGCATCACAAAAGAACCTGAGCTTTGAATAGCCAGCTGCTCAAAACTATTTTGGGTGGGGCAGGGCAGACCAGAGGTTTTTTATTTTATAGGTTATGACTGATTAATCCCCAAATAGTAATCAACCATAACTTGAACCAATTATTAAACATAAGCATTACACATAGGCAACATTCATGCAAAACAATTAGCAAGCATCCAGGGCCAAATTTTGTACAACCCAGGGTCCCCATAGTCCAATTGGAGAGGCTTGGATGCACAATAATGTTGATTAAATAAGAGTCCAGTCCATATTGCTGTAATTGCATGATTTACCCCCATCTCCCCAGCCCTTACACTCTGACATGTCCCCTCTTCCATGAGTGGTCCCTAGGCTTTGGAGAAAGTGGCAGGACAGGGATAGAAGTAGTAAAGTCCATTTTTCTTTGAAGTAACACATCGGACTCTTGGATCTGTCCAAGCTTTACATTCAATGGTTTAGCAGCTCATCTAGGGGTCCCTTTTTAATTTTACTAAAAAAATTAGCAAGATGTATAGGCACATAAACAAACATTAATTATCATCACAAGTTACATTATGGGGAAAGGCATAAATATTTCGTTGGCATCTCAATCTAGGAACTTCAGTTTTCATGTAAAGAGATGACAACTTTTTATTGTGGCCTATAATGTCTCTTAGTTACTAGAGGGTGGAAGCTTATGGTATCAGTCCTGTTCTGTCCCCCCAAGGAGTGTGCTAATGGCCAATTAACTTTTGGGCCACACACATATCAGGCCACCACTGACTGCACAAATCTCCAGGCAAGTAAGTGGTAGCTGGTGAGTCTTGCTTGACTCAAGACCAATTTTTTTCTTTAGTGATCACCATGGTGACCAACTAACTGTCCATTTGCAGGGTGAGGTCTCAACACATCCGTTCCTTTTTTTTTTTTTATTGAGACCACACATGCAAGTGTACAGATGGCCTCTGGAACACCAGAGAATGTTACCAAAGGCCACTAAACCAATAAAGCAAATACGGGTCTCCCTGAGTCAAGCAAGACTCCACCGTCAACACCAACTACACCTCACCTGCCTGGAAATACTGTGCAGCAGAGGCAGCCATATGCCTGTATATCCCAAATCTCATTGGCTATTGGCTCTCTCCTTGGAGGAATAAGCCATGGCTGATGCCACAAGCTTACGACCTCTACAGGTTAGGATATGTCATAAGCCACAGTAAGACCCTGTCATATTTAACAGGAAAAATGTAATTCATGGATCAACATATCATCTAAACATATGTGTCTACATCCTTTCCTTTTTAAGCTTATACCATGTTTTCAACATCAGGGTCTTACCTCCTCTTTTTTGCATGCACCCCAACATTGCAGGCAAATAACCTTTGTTTTGGGGCCTTTTGGGCCTCCTGGCCAACAAATCCTTGTTAGAATAGTTCACTACTGGTACCAAGGCTCTCCTCCATTAATTTATTTTATTTAACCATAAAGCTTTTAAAGACTTAATGATCATGCCTGGCTTTGGTATTTTAAGTAATTTTACCTTTTATTTTTATTTTGGGGGGAATAAAAAAATATTTTCCCAGTACTTATGCTTATTAGTCAGTTAAAAAAAGCAGCTAGACAGGCTCCATAATAAATCATTACCATAATAGCTGACTCTTTTCACAGCTAGGAAGAGAGGCAAGTGCCTTCCCTGTGGAACTAATTGAAAACTGTGAACCACTTCATTACCATACCAGTTCACTTTTTTTTTCTTTTCTTTTTATTGGTAAGGGAAGCAGGAAGGTTTCTCATATAAAAGTTCAGCAGCACCTGAAAACAAATTTCATTAGAACACATTGTAAACAGTTGTTTTAATTAAAAATAGAACTCAGAGAGATGCTTGGCACCTGTGACTCAAGTAGTTTTAGGTTTCGCTTCTCCTTGATGTTCATATGGGCCAATTTTTCTGTTGGAGTCTCCTGGTCCATCCTGTACAGTCCAAGGACGGACATTTCTTGCAGGTACCCCATATTGGCCGTAGCTCTGTCTGTGGAAATACACAAAGCAAACCTCTTCCCATTGTTAGCAGGGGATCTGGACCTATTCATTGCACAGACATTAGATTGTGCCAGTGTAAAAAAGGCACCTCATTGTGCCCTGTCACAAGGCTCCAGTGCTTGTGGACTGGAGTTATCAAATCCGGTTTCAAAACTAACATAAGTTTATGGTAAAGAGTGCTCTACACATAGCATCATGAGGGGAAGATGTATATTGTTCTCTCTTTTGTTTCTGTAATTGTTCCCTTAAAATTTTTATGCATTATCTCTACAGTGCCTTGGCCCTGAGCGTTATAAGGTGTGGGTTCACTCCACCACATTTGGAGGTTGATGCACGAACCTTTTCCACTAGATTACAGGGAAAAAGGGAAAGTTGCAAGGCAGCCACCAGCAGCTGTCCTAAATCTTGGGGCCAAAGGCTGATAACATTTCCCAAGCCCACGTGTCTCACCTAACATCTACACAAGGCACTGTCCTATTGGCACCCCCACATCCACCAGGCTGCTGCTTGCTTAGCACTCTGCAGCCTAACTCTAGGCTGCCACTTGTTTAACACTCTACAGCTTAAATCCTGCCAGCACACACTCACCACACACCTGTGATCGTGCTGATGACATTCACTGTATCTCACAGGCTGGCATCTGCTTGATTTTCCCCAACCAAATTCCACTAGCAAAGACCACTTAAGCCTGATGGACTAAAATACCCATGTGATAATAATGGCTGGAGGTTCGTGTGGTGGTCAAAGAACCTGTTTATTTATTCATAGCACTCTGCTTTTATACCCAAAGTGACATTATATCTCAGGGCTTGTTTTCAGCCCCCCTGACTCATGTGCTGTAAACATCATGAGTACATGTGAATGCCTTTAATCCCAAGGTGGTCTCATGGGTTTGGTAATGCAGGCAAATCCTGCCTAGGGGCAGGTTTTGGTGTAAACAAACAAGCAGGTAATTTAACACAATGTAGCCACAGGTGGCATCTTTTTTTTTTTTTACCTACATATCCCACTTTTAAATTATTTTGTGAGAGGCAAGTGAGCCTGTGTGAGGAGTTAGCATCTCAAAGGAACCTAGGTTTTGAATAGCCAGCAGCTCAAACCTGTTTTCTGAGCATAAGGACAGATAGAAATTCAGACCTAAGTGTTTTTATTTTGTAGGCTAAGACCAATTAATTTCAAACAACCCTAACTTGAACCAAATTGAACATAGGCAGTGTATATAATCAACCTTTACACAAATCTAATTAGTAGTTATTCATGTCTAAGATCTATACAACCCAGAGTCCACAGAGTCCAAGCATGTTGATCAAATAAAGGTCCAGTCCATTTTTGAGATCTCAGGAATTACACCCATCTCCTAAGCCCTTACACTCTACCTTGCCCCTCTTCTGTATCTGATCCTTGGGCCTGGGAGGTTGAGGGGCAGAAATGGGTGAGAAGTAAAGCAGTCTATTTCTCTTTGAGGTGTCTCTGAAAATACTTCTATATGAATGTATAATAGTTATTTTAAACATATTACTATAAATCTTATAAAGTGGGTTTATAATGATTATTTTTTCTTGGAGATCTTTTTTCCAGGCTTGGCAAGAAACCCTGCCTTGAAGATGTTTTACCTAGTCATTAATTGTTATACAATACACATTCAACTATACTTTTAAATTGTATTATAAATAAAATAAGATTATTTTAAAAACATTTTATATTCCCAAAGATTATATTCTGTTTCCTTTGACACTTTGAGAAACTGCTTAATTTTTGTCTTAAGTGTTGAAGGAGTGCAACCAATTGTTGGCAAAACAAATCCATTGGAATGTTTAATAATAACTCTGGTTAATTTTTGCAAAGCCAATTAAACCATAATTTTGTTGAAATTGAATCATATATTTGGCTGATTAATTATAAGTCTGTGTCTTGAGAAGAAAGGCCCCATTTTCAACTCAGAGTCAGATGTTACTGGTTTTATAATAGTATTATCATACATCAATAATTTGGATTTTTTTATTTTAATTTTTTTTTATTATTTTTTTATTTATTTCTGTATGTGGACGAATGTACTGTCTGCATGCAAGTCTGTGCACCCATGTCGTGCGATGCCGCGGAGGTCAGAAGTGGGTGTCGGATTCCCCTGGAGCTGGAGTTCTCCCGGAATTGGAGTTTCAGACGGTTCTCAGCCGCCATGTGGGTGCTGGGGATCGAACCCGGGTCCTCTGCAAGAGCAGTCGGCACTCTTAACCACTAGGCCATCTCTCCAGCCCACATCAATAATTTGTAAGAGTTGTTAACATTAGAACATAAACACACATACTCATTTACATATGTGCTTGCACATATACATACATACATACATACATATATGCATACATACATAATAAAGAAAATATTGTTAAGTTGACCTGTGAGAGAGGAGAGAAGTTACACTATTGCTTAATATTTAGTGAAGAACACACAACATTATTTTACAATTTTGTAGCAGGGATATATATCCAACGTGAATATGTGTTTTGGTAACACACAAACCTCTGAAGTTCATTTGCTAAGCTCCTGGGCCATCCCTTGACCAGTTCACAGCCCCTATTTGGCCCTAAATTTTCCCTACACTGAACCCTAGTCTGGTTTTATTTCTACTCTATGTCCTTGTTTATCTTTTCTTTTCCTTATACGCCAAGGTTCAGAGAGAGCCCAAAGACTAGACGTGATTCCATTTATTTGTGGTTCTGGGCCAAATTGTTTTAAGAAATACAAGAATTTACTTCCAAAGTTTTTGATTGAATTATACCAAATTTTTACCTTAACACATTGTAAAAGATGATTTTGTTTAGTTAGACAACATGGATAATATGACATTTTAAATTTGGCTTCTAATTTAGTAGATTTGTGGTGTTGTTTCTGCAGATTGTGAAAAATATTTTGCTGTCACCAGCTCTGGGACAGGGCATGGCAACTGGTTATTCCAATGGTTCTGTAGTCCCAGGCAAAAAGGCAGGAGTCATTGCTTCAGTAACTCAAGCAATGCACCAGGATGTACACTTTCCAGGCCATGGGTGCCTCCCCAAGAAAAGTACCAAACACCTATCCTCCACCAGGGTTCCCAAGGGAGAGTCCAGGCATGGCGAGCCACAGAGCATTCTCTTGGTGGGAGGGCCACTGCTGCTTCAATGCACCAAGGTTGCAGAGTACTCCCCAAGACCCCATTCTGCACCCAGCACCAGGGAGGGCCACAGACCCCAAAGGCATCCCACCCTGCGAAAGGGTGGGTGTGCTGGATACAATATTAATGCTGGCTGATGACATGATGGAGCCCATGTCCCACCTCTTCCTATGATCCAGGAACCCAAAGAAACAAGCAGGCAGGAGGCAGGGCAGAACATTATATCCCAGAATAACTGTACCATTTTGTAAGGTCTAAACTCACCCAAGTTGTTGAAAATTACCCTACAGTTGGGTGCCACTTGTAGGATCATTCCATTACACGTGGAGGTTGACACACGAACCTCATCTACTGGATTACAGGGAAAAAGGAAAAGACGCAAGGAAGGTGCCAGCAGCTGTCCTAAATCTTGGGGCCAAAGGCTGATAACCTTTCCCAAGCCCACGTCTCTCACCTAACATCTACACTAGGAAATGCACTATGGGCTCCCCCAGATCCTCCAGGCTGCTGCTTACTTAGCACTCTACAGTCTAACTCCAGGCTGCCACTTGCTTAGTATTCTACAGTCTAAATCCCGCTGGCACACACTCACTACACACCAGTGATTGTGCTGATGACACTCACTGGATTTCCCAGGCTGTCATCTGTTTGATTTTCTCCAGCCAAATCCCGCAAGCAAAGACCACACAAACCTGATGGGGTAAATTACACATGTGATAATAACGGCGGGAGGTTCCTGTCTGGTGGAAAAAAAAAAACTGTTTATTTATTCACAGCATTCTGTTTTGATACCCAGAGTGACATCATATCTCAGGGCTTGTTTTCAGACCCCCTCCCTCATGTTCTGTAAACATCATGAATACATATGAGTACCTTTAATCCCACGGCGGTCTCACGGGTTTGGTAATGCAGGCAAATCCTGCCTAGGGCCAGGTTTTGGTGTAAACAGAGAAGCAGGTAATTTAGCACAATGTAGCCACAGGTGGTTTCTTTTTTACCTACAATAAGGAATGTCAGTTATGTGAGAAATATTCCAAAAAGCATAGACGCGTTTGAACTTGGCATTGGTATGTGCCGCGAAATTGCCAATTTTCAATTGATGTGGAACGTCCATAATTAATATGCAGTAGAGCAGGTGTTGACAAACTTTGGCTGCAGACTCTCCTGTCATATGGGGTGGTGATCACATAATGAGAATAAGTATCCACAGTAACATGTAAGTACTCAGGTTCAGGTGCCAGATGTTGGATGCTTCTGCTGAGGGGGACTGCCCCCCGTGGCTCCTCCCTGGAAAGCTGCTACCTTTCACAGGTACCACCTGGCTACAGAATTGCTTATTCTGCAGCCAAATCTGTGTGCTTAATGGCCTCACAGAATTCTGCCTGAGAGCTGCTTGCTGTCTTCAAGGCCTCTCACTACCCAATCACACCACAAGCTAAGAGGCTACTGGCCTCAAGGCTTGATTTCCAGACTGGTGGCTCATATGCCTATCTCTAGTCTCATCCACTAGACAACACCCAAGTCTGATAGACTTACAATTAAGCTGGTAAGAGAAAACACGAATGAAATAATGGACCTGGGATCTTGTTGGATGGTATAAGTTATGAAGAATCTGTTTAATGTATGTAATGGATTACTTTTATAGGCAAAGTGACCTCACCTCCTAGCAGCCAATTCCCAACCCCCTACATCATGCGTTGTTCTCACCCATGGTGGCAGAGTTAGAAATTCATGTGCAGGTGGGCAATTGAGCTAATTTTAGTAGCCATGTGTAGCCTGCATTTGCCCTCACCTGTGTACTACTGTGGGAGAGAGTTGACTGTAGTCCCTTCTGGTATTGCCAATCTTTAAAGGGTCTCCTAGTCAATGTAAACCACTGAGTTAAGTTCTAAAGAGAAATGTATTTTGTATAAATTATTGGCAAATTATCACATGCTGTTTGAGGTCATTGAGAAGCTGACTCTGGAGATGGGATTAGCCCTCTCACCTCAGACTCAAGCCTGTTATCTCAAGATGTTCTCCAAGGGTCTTGTCCAGGTTTAGGCTGGCCTCCTGACCCCGTGACAGGATAAAGTGAAAATGGCCAAACAGCCCAAGTGTAAAGACATTGTGAAGTTGAGAACAGATAAAGGATGAACTAGTTTCAACAAAAGTTACTGTTATTTATCTCATGCTATGTAATGTCTATATTAAAAGTCAAGGTTTTTGGTAATCTACTCTCTGATAAATAAATTGCCATGTAAGCTAAGAGTATTAAATTACAATAGGGTCCCTGGTCCTTAAGGATATAAGTTAACTTTAAGAAATGATTACTTCTTCTCAAAGGTGCAATTTATTTATGCATATAGATATTTTTTATATATAAAATATTTGAACACAAAGTAGGGGCATCTTTGGAGTGAACAGACAGGTTTTTTTTGGCAAATCTATGTAAAACATCTCTAAACATTTGGAGAAATTTGGTGATTTAGATCTAGCTCCAAAGCTTGCACAGACATCTCAAAGTTTATACTTTATAATAGCATATTTAAAAAAAAAACCTTCCATCTACATATATGGGAATAAATATTAAATACTTAGTAAATTTTAATAACTAAGGTTAAATCTGTTGATAAATGTTATTAATTCTCATAGTATTAACTAAAACTTCATGTATAAACTTATAACGGCTGGCTATTTTCAAAATAGAAAATAGTAGTATGCTTAAGCTAATTATAAACAGAGTTGTTAATTTTCTTTTTTTTTTAATTTAATTTTTTTTTATTTATTTCTGTATGTGTACGAATGTACTGTCTGCATGCAAGTCTGTGCACCCGTGTCATGCAATGCCGCGGAGGTCAGAAGTGGGCGTCGGATTCCCCTGGAGCTGGAGTTCTCCTGGAGTTGGAGTTTCAGACGGTTCTCAGCCGCCATGTGGGTGCTGGGGATCGAACCCGGGTCCTCTGCAAGAGCGGTCGGCACTCTTAACCGCTAGGCCATCTCTCCAGCCCCAGAGTTGTTAATTTTCAATGCACTCCTTGTGCTTGTACTGGATTCCCACTCATAGCTTTGGCATTAAATGAACACAGATGTTCTCCATGTTTCTCTGTATTATGCAAGTGTTACCTGTGACATTTCTTTTGCCCATAGCTAGACAATTTAGCTCAAGAGAAGCTGAGTTTTACCTCCTTGAACAAGTGGTATGCAGTCCAGAAGGACACAGTTTGGATAGGCTTGGTAAACATTTTCAGCTTCGTTCCTGTCTATAGGTATGTGATCCAATTCCTGCTTTTTTGGAAAACTACAAATCAGGATATGGGGGTCTGGAAAATGAAGGAGACTGCTCCATTTGTCGTAAATGTCTTCATTTAAGACAGACAAAACCAGAAGGGGGTGGCCTATACATCCTCCCCACATGATGCAGTGTCCAGAGCAATCTTTACTGTAAACTTTCTGTCAATTTTAAAACAAGACATGATATCTCCAGTCCAAAAGCATTGGAGCCCTCTAATAGGGCATAATAAAGTGCCACTGGTACTTTGGTGAGATCCAATGTCCAGACAATGGAAGGACCCACACCCCCTACTGATAATGGGAAGAGGGTAAGAGAGGTTGCTTGTGTGTTCCCACAGATGGAAACATGATCAACCTGGGTGCCAGCAAGAAGCGTCTGACCTTGGACTGCAAAAGACAAGACTAGGAACCACCCGCAGAGAAATTGGCCTGAATGAGCATCTAGGAGAGATGGAAGAAATCCAGGAAAATGCCACTTCACCAGCGGCTGACACACAGGGTGACATGAAGGGGATCTCAAGATGCTAGAGTCATAGGCTCAGAGCCTGAGAACTCTGGGAATGGCACTGGCCATGGGCCAGTTGCTGGTGGCCTTGCTGTGTGCCACCCTGACTACCAATCGTGTGGCAGACCAGGTATCACAGATAGCCTGACCATATGTACCAAACCCTCTTTTTCTGGTGGCATTTCTCTGAGCCCTAGCTCATAAATTAAAACAACAGCTCACAATCTGTCCTAATGGAAGCTGTTTCCAGGTTTTACTAACTCTGATGTGAGTGAACTTTTACCTCTCCTACCAGTTGTGAGAAGAACATTACCAATTATTATGGTAATGACTCCTTATGGGGCTTGCTTGGTGGCTTCCTTTGTATAAAGGAGTAAATTCATTAAAGGGGACACCAGGCCAAGTATAAGTATAAAATCCTTGAGAACTTTATGGTTAACTAAGATATATTGGTAGATAAAGACTTCACTACCAGGATGGACTACCCTACCAGGAGCTGTTGTCCAGGGAGGTTCTAGAGGCCCCCAAAACAAAGGCCATTTGCGTATAATTTTGGGTACACACAAGAAGTTGATGGTAAGAACCTATTCCCTATTGCTGAAGGTATGGCATGATGCAAGCATGAGAAAGAACAATTATGTTGAGGCCTTGCACTACAACTAGATGGCTGACCTTCATGGTGCCAGGGAGCACTATGCAGAGTGCAGAAAAAAAAAATGGTCCCTGAAGTTCTACTACAGACCTCAAGTCCTGCACTTTTACATGCCAAAGAAGATGTAGTGCAATAGTGACAGCTTTGTAAATGTGCACCTAGGAAATTTCCAATTGGATCTCTGGTTTGCTCCCAGGGAGGGGTGGGACACACCACTGATACTTCAAGTTTGGCGACCCCTAATGTCAGAAGACTTTATAGTCCACACTAGAAAGCTATTGCCATCCTTTTGTTAAAGATCTATGGTGCCCTTATAAGATATCATTGAAACATTTACATTTGTGTCCATAGTATACTTGTTGTAATGGTTAATGTTTTTTAATTGTCTGTGTTTTATCAGTAGAAATAAAAAAAGACCCTGAAATGAGCCACCAGTCCTTTGAAAACAGAACTTGGACAGACCCAAGAGTTTGATGTGTCACCTCAGTGGAAAAATGGATCTCTCTCTCTCTCTCTCTCTCTCTCTCTCTCTCTCTCTCTCTCTCTCTCTCTCTCTCTCTCTCTCTCTCTCTCTCTCTCTCTCTCTGTCTCTCTCTCTCTCTCCTCCAAGGCCTAAAGACTCTCATGGAAGAGGTAGTAAGGGCCAAATAAGGGTGTGAGATCTCAGCAAAAAACTGAACTTTTATTTGATCAGCATGTTTATATATACAAACCTCTCCAACTAGAATTGGGGACCTTGGGTTGTTCAAGAATTAGGCACAGATGCTTTCTAACTGGCTTTGCATGGACATTGCTTATGTTTATTGTGTATGTTTACTAACTGGTTTATCATGTATTTTGTTTTCATGTGGCCATTGATCATTGGAATAGATAATTGCTTTTACAAAATATTCATAGCCATTCAGGCCAGAGAAAGAAAATTGACCACCACTTCTATCACACTCTCTGAGCTTGTAGAGACATGAACAGAAGGGGGCGATATGGGACAGCAGTCCTGGATTCAGGTGTACATTGCACATGTGCAGGCTAACATGCACTTGGTGTCATGAGCTGACTTGTTTGTCTGCATGTCCCTTTCTGGGTGCTCTCCATGAGATGGGATGGCACATGATGATGTGGAGGCCTGGGATTGGCCATCAGTTTCACAGCCATTTGTTTAGGCACATGGCCATCAGCCCCACTCATGCCATCTTCAGCCGGTCCAACCGCAGGGCCAACAGCCCCACACTTTATCAATTATCAGGTGGTTGAAATTACATGCACTCTTGTTTGGGTCTTCTATCACATTTCATTGATCTATGAATCTGTTTTTATGCCAGTACCATGCTGATTTTATAAATATGGCTATGAAATATAACCTGAGATCTGGTATGGTGATGACCCCTGCATTGTCCTTTTTGCTCAAAACTGTTTTGGCTATCTGGGGTATTTTGTGGTTCCATATGAATCTTTGGATGACTTACTCTAGCTCTGTGAATAATTTTGTGGGTATTTTTATTGGGATTGCATTGAATCTATAGACTGTTTTTAGCAAGATGATCATTTTCATAATACTGATTCTATCAATCTGTGAGCATGGTAGATTTTTCCACCTCCTAGTGTCTTCTTTTATTGCTTTCTTGAAATTTTTAAATTTTCGTTGTAGATATCTTTAATGTTTTTGTTTAGGTTTATTTCTAAGTACTCCTTGTATGCTTTTTCTGGTTGTTTGTTATTGGTATATAGAAAGGCTACTGATTTTTGTATGTTGATTTTGTAACCTGCCACTTTACTGAAATTATTAATCATTTCTAGGAGTTTAATGATAGAATTTTATGGATGTGCTCTGTATAATATATAACATCATATCATCTGCGAATAGAGCTAATTTGACCTCTTCTTTTCAAATTGGTATTCCTTTAATTCCTTCTTTTGTCTTTTCGCTCTTTTTCTGGGTTTCAAGCATTATATTGAAAAAGAGTGGCGATAGAGGACAGCCCTGTCTGGTACCTGATTTTAATGGGAATGCTTCCAGTTTTTCCTCCATTTAGAATGATGTTGCCTGTGGGTTTGTTGCATATAGCTTTAATAATATTGAGATATGTCCCTGCCAGAACTATTCCTTCTAGGACTTTTAACATGAATGCATGTTGGGTTTTGTGAAAGGCTTTTTCTGTATCTATGGATATAACCAAGTGATTTTTGTCTTCAAGTCCATTTATATGTTTATTTTATTTTATTTTTTTAATTTATTGTTTTATATATATATTTGTACAAGAATATGTTACAAATTAAATATAGACCCGTGTCCTCCTCCCAACCCCCCCACCCCACCAGATTCACCGTTTCAGTCAGTTCTTTGATGCAGTCTGTTCTGCTGTTGGTGCTGTTGTTGTTCTTTCCAATATGCATCACTCCAAACAAGAAATATTTACAACTAGGTAATTGGTGCTAGCATCCACAGATGAGGGATAGCATCGTTGTTTGTTTTTCTGGGACTGTGTTACTTCACTTAAAATAATATCTTCTAGTTCCATCCATTTACCTGCAAAGTTCATGATGCTGTCTTTTTTTACTAGTGCATAGAACTCCATTGTGTAGATGTACCACATTTTCTCTATCTACTCTTTAGTTGAGGAGCATTTGGCTTGGTTCTAGCTTTTTGCTATTGTGAACAGAGCTGCAATAAATGTAGCTGTGTATGTATCTCTGCAGTAAGATGAGTCTTGTGGTTATATATTCAGGAGTAGTATGACTCGGTCAGATGGTAAGCTCATTTTGAGTTTTACAAGGGTTCTCCACACTGCTTTCCATAGTGGCTGTACAAGTTTACATTCCCACCAGCAATGGATGAGTGTTCCCCTTTCCCCACAACCTCTCCAGTACTTGGTATCATTTGTTTTCTTGATCCTAGCCAGTCTTATTGGAGTGAGATGATATCTTAAAGTGGGTTTAATTTGCATTTCCCTAATTATTAGTGATGTTGAACACTTTTTTTCCATATGTGTATGAGCGTACTGTCTGCATGTAGGTTTGTGCACCCATGTCCTGCAATGCCTCAGAGGTCAGAAGAGGGTGTCAGATTCCCCTGGAACTGAAGTTAAAGATGGTTTTCAGCCGCCGTGTGGGTGCTGGGAATCGAACATGGGTCCTCTGCAAGAGCAGTTGGTGCTCTCAACCACTAGGCCATCTCTCCAGCCCCAATGTTGAACACTTTCTAAGATGTTTCTCAGCCATCTCTAATTCCTCATTTGTGAAGTCTCTGTTCAGCTCTTTGTTCCATCTTTTGAGTGATTCATTTGTTTTCTTTCTTCTTTGTTTTTTGAGTAATTTATATACTCTGGAA
The DNA here is from genome assembly GCA_009823505.1 of Rhizomys pruinosus. Lineage (NCBI taxonomy): Eukaryota > Metazoa > Chordata > Mammalia > Rodentia > Spalacidae > Rhizomys > Rhizomys pruinosus. The sequence continues at coordinate 27,701 of VZQC01011906.1, read as the reverse complement.
ATCAATGCTTTGTCAGAAGTATCTGCAGTGAAGGTTTCCTCCCACTCTGTGGGTTTTCTCTTCACTTCCTTTATTGTTTCTCCCAAATTCCTTCTAAAGCCAACATCACTCTAACATGCAAACAAGGCAAAGATACAACCAAAAAGGAGGACCATAGACCCATCTCATTAATGAACACAGATGCAAAAATTCTAAACAAAATACTTGCAAATCTCATACAGACCCACATCAAGAAGATCATATTCTTTTGTGGGTTTTTTTTTCATATTATTTGTGTTTTTTTGCAGTGCTGTTTGGGCATCTGGATATTCTTTGTTGGTTATCTATTCAGTAAGTACTTTTCTTTACCTTTTGTTTAATTGAATTTTAGTTGGTTTATATGGTTAATGTAGCTTGGCTATTTTTTGTTCAGAGTCTTAGGTGGGCGGGTCTGTCCATCAGATCCAGAGTCAAGGGAGATGGAGTTTGGACAAGGGGGCTGCTTAGCAATCTGTGCTAGGGTGTTTAGCAAGTCTGAGTTGGGGAGATAGACCAGAGGTCTAAGGTGGAAGATTTTGTGCCTCCCTGTGTTCGAGGCTGGCAGGATAAGTGTGGGGGAGTATGAGAGGGACTGAATAGAGAGGTGGGAAAACAGGATCTGACTTACCAGGGTCCTAGGTAGGGTGAGACTGGCAGGTCAGGTGCCAATGGAGTCAGGGCTTGAGGTCACCTGAAGTAGGACTCAGCCACCTCTGCTCAGGTGGTTAGCTAGTCGGCATTAGGGATTTAGTCCAGAGATGGAGTTGGTACCTGCCAGAATCTGCGGCTGGGTGAGGACAGTGTGATGGTGGACAAGAGGAACTGAATAGAGAGCTGGATGGTCTTTTGATTTGTGGTGGATGCAGTTTGTGAGTATTTTGTTCAGTATTTTTGCACCTGTATTCATTAATGATAGGGACCTATAGTTTTCTTTTTTGTAATATCTTCATCTGGTTTTAGTATTAGAGTGGTACAACTGGCTTCATACTAAGATTTGGGGTGTTCCTCATCTGTTTCTATCTTTTTGAATAATTTAAGCAGTATTTGTTGTAGATCTTTGAATATCAGGTAGAATACTGCTGTGAGTCCATCTGGGCCTGGGCTTTTTTAAGTTGGGAGGTTTTGTATTACTGTTTCAAGTTCTTTATTTGTTACGGGTCTGTTTAAGCTGTTGATCTTTTCTCTGTGTAACTTTGGTGGTGTCCATGTTATAGAAATTCATCTATTTCTCTTAGATTTTTGAATTTAAGAGAATATAGATTTTTTTGGCCTATTTGAGACAGGGTCTCCCTGTAGCCCCAGCTGTCCTGAAACTCACTATGTAGACCAGGCTGGGCTTGAACTCACAAAGATCCACTGCCTCTGTATCCCAAGTGCTAGGATTAAAGGTGTGCGCCACCACGCCTGGCTAGAGTATAGATTTTTAAAATATTCTCTTACAATGTTCTGGATTTGTTTCATCTGTTGTGATGTTTCCCCTTTCATCTATGGTTTGGTTGATTTGGATTTGCTCTTTCTTTTACTTAACTGGGCTAATGGTCTATCCTATTTAACCTTTCAAAAAAAAACAGATCTTAGATTCATTGATTTGTGTGTGTGTGTGTGTGTGTGTGTGTGTATTTGTTTCTATTTCATTAATTTCTGCTCTGATTTTTGTTATTATTTCTTATCTGCTGCGTTTGGATTTGGTTTGTTTTTGCCTTTCTGAAGTCCTGAGCTGTACTATTAAGTCATTTACATGTGCTCTTTCTGATTTTTTCTTTTTTCAATTTTTTATTGTTATTAAACTTTTTCCATAAGTCATACATCATTTCTCAATCGAATCTAGAGTTTCTTCCCTTTTTATGCTCCCAACCCCATCTGAGTCCCTGCATTTTGCCATACATTTCCTGCATCTTTTTCTGAGTCTTTCCAGAGTATTTTTCTCAGTTCGTTGGTTGTTGTTCTCCGCAACTTATATTACTACACTCTATATACATAAAAGCTACAAATTTCTTTCTTGGGACTGCTTTTAAGGTGTCCCACAAGTTTTTTGGGGTTATAGTCTCATTTTAATTTAGTTTCAGGAATACTTTTATTTCTTTCTTCATTTCTTTATCCACTGATCATTTAGGAGTGTGTTGTTTAATCGGCAGTTCATGGAGTTGGTAAAGCTTCTTTTGTTGTTGACTATACACTTTATTGCACTGTGGTCTGATAGATTGCATGGAATTATTTCAATTTTTAAATTTATTCAGATCTGTTTGTGTCCCAGAATGTGGTGAATTTAGAAAAAAATTGCCTGGTCTGATGAGTAGAAAGTATATTTTTGGTGCCTGGGTGGAATATTCCGTAGATGTCTGTTAGGTCCATTTCATGTAAGCTGTCAGTTAATTCAGATTTCTCTCTGTTAAATCTTTGTCCAGTTGACCTGTCCGTTGATGATAGTGGAGTATTAAAGACACCTACTATTCCTGAGTTGTGGCTTAATCTGTGTTTTATAGTCCTAGAATACTGATTTTATGAAATTGGCTTGCTCCAGAGTTTGATGCATGTATATATTCATGATTGTAATTCTTCTTGATCAATTGTTCCCTTGATTAGAATGAAGTGACCCTCTTTATCTCTTCTGATTATTTTTAATTTGAAGCATATTTTTCAGATGTTAGAATTGCAATACCTGCTTGCTCCTTAGAGCTATTTCCTTGGAATATTTTTTTCTATCTTTCTACCCTAAGGTATTGTCTATCCTTGAAAGTGAGATGAGTTTCTTGAAGACAACAAAAAGATGGGTTTTCTTTCATAATTCATTAGATCTTTCTTTATACACTAGCCTGTGTGTTTTGACAGGGGATTTCAGACCATTGATATTTATTGTTATTAGTAAAAGATGTGTGTATTGGATGCTGTTATTTTAATTTATTTGTGTTATTTTAATTACTTTCTGGCCCTATTTTCTGCTTCTGTTATTATATCTTTGTGTTCTTTCTGTAGCCTCTTGGGTATACTCATTCCTTTCTTTGGTCCTTTGTATTGCTTTAAGTATTCTCTGTAAGGCTGGTTTGGTGGAAATGAATTATTCACCCTATTCATGTCATGGCACTTTTTCCATTTCTTTTTAACTATTTAGATAGTTACACTGGATAAAATATTTGAGGTTGGCATTCATGGTCATTTATAACTGGAAATACTTTGGTACAGCCTCTTCTGGATTTCACAATTTTCATTGAAAAATCAGCTGTCATTCTGATCAGTTTTCCTTTATGTGTAACTCATTTTTCTCTAGCAGCCTTCAGTACCCTTTCTTTGTTCTGTACAGTTACTGTTTTTACTATGCTATGCCATAGGGAGTTTCTGTATTGATCCTGTCTGATTCGTGTTCTATATGGTCCTTGAATCTCTATAGGTAAGTCTTTCCTTAATTGGGGGACATTTTCTTCTATAACCATGTTGAAGATCTGTCCAACGCCATTGGTCTGAGATTCTTTTCCTTCCTGTATGCATATAATTCATAGATTTGGACTTTTTATGTTGTCCCACATTTCCAGAGTATTCCATTCCTGTGATTTTTTAAAATTTTACATAGTTTTTAAGGACTCCTGATCTTCAACTTTATCATCTTGATATTCTGTTTTCTGTTTCATTTATTCTGTTCACGAGGCTTTCTGCCATTGTTTCCAATTGGCTTATTGAATTTTTCAATCCCATGTTAATTCCCATTTGGGTTTTCTTCAATACTTCTCTTCTTTTGTGAATTCACATTTGAAGTCATGAGTTGTTTTTTGTTTTGATTGAATGAAGCTGCTTTTTTTGTATATTCTTGGGCTTCCATCACAAGTTCATGCCTTTCCTCTTTGAGTTCTTTGAGATTTTTGTTTGTTTTTCTTTAAGTTCTTTGAACATTTTTATGGTTGTTCTTTTAAATCCTGCATCTTGAGCTTCCTAATGGCAGTTCTCATTATTGCTCATTTCTGTAGGATTAATGGGTTTTATTGGAGGACATGTTTTCTTGGTTTTTCATATTATTTGGGGGGGCACTACTGTTTGGGCATATGGGTGTTATTGTTGGTTATAAATCCAGTAGGAACTTCTACTCTGCTTTTAAAATTTTAATTTTGGCTCTGTTTATGCTGTTTGTGTAGCTTGGTTGCTTTTTGCTCAATTGGAAACTAAAATGGTGTATGTTTCATGTTCTCGCAAGGTAGTATTGTGGGATATTGTGGTAGTAGGCTGATTAGGATAGTAGGAGAGACGGTCTGTTTCAGACAGATAAGGAGCTAGGGAGTTGGCTAGACTGTGATAGGAAGCTAGTCCAGAGATCTGAGGCAGAGGATTTGTAGGCTGCCTGGGGCCAAGGTTGACATGGCACACGTGGAGGCAGATGAGAAGAATGGAATAGAGATGCAGAAGCAGTGGGTAGGACACTGGCTGGTCAGAAGCCAGGGGAGATAGGAGATTGGGCTAGCACCACAGAAGGAACTTGCAGCCTATGCTAGTGTTTAGCTAGTCTGGGTTAGGAGGCTAGTCCAGAGATCTGACACAGAGGAATTATAGTCCTCCTGGGTCCAAGGCTGGCAAGGGACAGGGTAAGTAATGAGTGAGAGGGATGCAATAGAGATGCAGATGCAGTGGGCAGGATCTGACTTGCAAATTTATTTTTTGCAGTTCTTTTTTTATTTTTTTTTATTTTTCTCTATATGTAGGAATGTACTATCTGCATGCAGTTCTGTGCACCCGTGTCGTGCAATGCCGCAGAGGTCTAAAGAGGGTGTCGGATTCCCCTGGAACTGGAGTTCTCCTGGAATTGGTGTTTCAGACGGTTCTCGGCTGCCATGTGGGTGCTGGGGATCGAGCCCGGGTTCTCTGCAAGAGTGGTCGGCACTCTTAACCACTAGGCCATCTCTCCAGTCCCTGTGGTTCTTTATGGAGTCTAAATATTAAGGTTCTGTCTGATGTATAGGAAGCAAACATTTTCCCACTTTCTTAGAATTTCAAACATAGGTGCAATGCATTTGATCATATCTGCCCTTCCCTCTCACTTCAACTCCTCCCATGCCTCCCCGCCTCCACTATCAAATTCATGTCTGCTTATATATAGGCAAAACATACTGAGTCCAATTAGTGTTGCCCATATGCACTTGGGTGTGGGGCTGTGGGGTTCCCTGTGTCCGTGAGCTGGTCACTGGCCTCTCAGCATGCATAAGGTCCTTTTGCATGTGCTGAGCCACAGGCGGAGGGAGGGAGAGGGAAATGACTCATAGTGGTAGATAAACCCAGCAGGTCAAAGAAAGACCTGGGAGATAGGCTTCAAAGGGCCAAATAACTCATTTATTGCAAGAGGTTAGGGTGTTATAAAGTAGCTTTAGTGGGCTCCTAGCAAGGATGGGGGTGAGACAGCAGAGGAAGTTTACCTGCACTTTTATTTTAATAACATTCTTTTATCAAATCTAGACCTGTGTCCCTTCCCACATCCCCCCACCCTTACATGCACTTTTTAAAACACCATTTCTTTATGCTATCTGGGAGAGGTGCCATTTGGACCAAGGTGTGCTTTTAGCTTTTAGAAGTGACAAGTTCAGGAATGTTACACCCTACCTCAAAACTCCCTGGGGGATGGGCTATAGGCATTTGATCATCCAACAGATGAGTGGAGGCGGCCTCCAGGTCCCTGGCCTTTCCAGGTTGTCAGGGCAAAGGCAGCTTGCTTACTGTTCAGCCAGTATAGAATATCAGGCCCCACACTTGGGTGTATGGCTGACCACTTGGACATGGGAAATTTGTCAAAGGGCTTACCCTGACTTTTCTTTCCCTGAGCACCTCTCAACTGCATGTAGCTCCTCATCTAGGGATGGGGCCTTGTGAGCCTTCCCAGCACCCATATGCAGGTTTTACTCAGGAAATAATAGCTATTGAGAATTCTTAGGTACAACATCCTTGTCATGTCCAGAAGTCAATATTTTGCAGCAGCCCTCCCAGGTTCTTAAAATCTTTCTGACCCCTCTTCTGAGATGTCACTCTGCACCCAAAGTGGCCAGATGGCAGACTCCAAGGGTTTGGAATCTGTGCACTGGAAACGGCCAGATGCCAGGATCCAGATTATCTGCGAACCTCCAAGAGTGACCTGTCACTCATTCCGTGCAGGAAGTGGAAATATCACAGAATCCAATGGTCTGGGTACCCAAGAGGGCAATCTGTTACTCACTCTGTGCAGTAATCAGCCAGATGCCAGACTCAAATGGTCTGGGAAACCACCAGGCTACTTGCTACTCACTCTGCTCCACAAATGGCCAGGCTGCAGGCTCCAGATGCTCTGGGAACCCAATAAGTTGACTTGTCATTCACTCCAACACAGAGGCAGCCAGAAGGCAGGCTCCAATGTCTGGGAAAACACGAGAGTGAAGTGTCATTCCCTCTGTGCTTGAAGTGGAAAGATGGCAATGTCCAGATGCTCTGGGAACAAGTTAGGGTGACCAGTCATTCCCTCTGTGCTTGAAGCAGCCAAATGGCAAGCTCCAGATGGTCTGAGGACCTGTGAGGGCCAGCTGTCACTCACTCTGTGAAAGAAGCAGTCAGGTGGCAGACTCAGATGGTCTGGAAACTTTGCAGTGGAAAAGGTCAGATAGCAGGCTCCAGATGTTCTGGGAACCCACCAAGGCTATCTGTCACTCACTCTGCACCACAAATGGCCAGAGGGCAGGCTCCAGATAGTCTGGGATCCCGCCAGGGTGAATCGTCACTCACTCTGGGTCAGAAGCCTCCAGACGGTAGGCTCCAGATGGTCTGGAAACTGCATGGGAAAAGGTCAGATGGCAGGCTCCAGATGGTCTGGGATCCCGCCAGGGCAAATGGTCACTCACTCTGGGTTAGAAGCCTCCAGATGGCAGGCTCCAGATGGTCTGGGATCCCAACAGGGCAAATGGTCACTCACTCTGGGTCAGAAGCCTCCAGATGGCAAGCTCCAGATGGTCTGGAAACTCTGCATGGGAAAAGGTCAGATGCAGGCTCCAGATGGTCTGGGAAACCAACAGGGCAAATTGTCACTCACTCTGTGCCACAAGCAGCCAGACATCAGACTCAGATGGTCTGGAAACTTCATCAGAAGCCATCAGATGGCAAGCTCCAGATGTTCTGGGAACCTAATAGGGAGACCTGATGGTATGGAAGCTGGCCCGTGGCAGGTTCCAGATGTTTTAGGAATCCGCAAGGGTGAACTGTCACTCACTCTGTGCCAGAAGTGGCCAGATGGCAGACTCTGATGTTCTGGGAACCTGCCAAGGGAACCTGTCACTCACTCTGCTCTGGAAGCAGCCAGGTGACAGGCTCCAGATGGTCTGGGAACCCAAGAGGGAGACCTGTGGGAGACAAAGAGTGCCTGAAGTGACAGGCTGAAGAGAAATGGTGTTTGGTCTGTAGCCATGGCGTTTGGTCTGTAGCCAAAAGGTGCTGGCTGAAGAACACAATGTGCATGCTTCAGTAACTTTTAAGATGATATGTTATGTTACCTTGTCAACTTCATGAACATAATATCTTACATAAGAAATTGTATCTATAGATGCAAAACTTATCTATTGATTGGTTCACTACTGTTATATAATCTGTCTGCTGATTGGTTCATTACTGGTATAAATATTCTTGGTTTAGAGGCTGTTGTAGTTAGGAGCAATAGTAGTTAGTAGCATTAGTGGTTAGTAGCATTAGTAATTGCATGCAATTGTTAATAACATTAGGAATAATAAAAGTTAAGAAGTGAAGAAACTACAAAGAACAAGTTAACAGAGTGATTAATTCCCAGTCCACCTCCAATGATTCATGCTGCTGGATGGCACAGAGACCTGTCACTCACTCTGTGCCAGAAGCAGCCAGATGGCAGACTCCTACGATCTGGAAACTCTGCTTCAGAATCAGCCAAACTGTAGGTTCCAGATGCGTTGGGAACCAGGGAAGGCTTGACCTGCCACTCACTCTGTGCAGGAAGTGTCCATATCACAGATCCAGTGCTCTGAGAGCCCAGTACGGTCAGACCCGTTAATCACTTTGTGTTGCAAGGGGCCAGATGGCAGACTCTGGTGGTCTGGAAGCTCTGTGTCAGAAGCAATATGACAGCAGGCTCCAGATAGTTTGAGAACAAGGAAAGGTGACTTGTCACACTTATTCTGTGCCAGGAGCATCCAGATGGCAGACTCTGATGGTCTGGAAGCTCTGTGTCAGAAGCAGTAAGAGAGCAGGCTCCAGATGGTTTGAGAACCAGGAAAGGTGACTTGTCACACTCATTCTGGGCCAGGAGCAGCCAGATGGCAGGCTCTGATGGTCTGGAAGATCTGAGTCAAAGCAGTACAACAGCAGGCTCCAGATGGTTTGATAACCAGGAAAGGTGGCTTGTCACACTCATTCTGGGCCAGGAGCAGCCAGATGGCAGACTCTGATGGTCTGGGAACCTGTCAAGTCAACTTGTCATTCACTCCACCTCAAAGGCAGCCAGATGGGAGGTTCTAATGTCTGGGAACACACAAAGGTGAAGTGTCATTCCCTCTGTGTTTGAATTGGCCAGATGGCAGGATCCCGATGCTCTGAGAACAATTAGGGAGACCTGTCATTCACTCTGTGCTTGAAGCAACCAGATGGAAAGCTCCAGATGGTCTGAGAACCTGTGAAGGCCACTTGTCACTCACTCAGTGCCAGAAGCAGCCAGGTGACAGACACAGAAGCTCTGGAAACTCTGCACTGGAAAAGGTCAGATGGCAGGCTCCAGATGTCCTGGGAACATGCCAAGGCTACCCGTTACTCACTCTGCACCAAAAATGGCCAAAGGGCAGGTTCCAGATGGCCTGGGAACCCGTCAAGTTGACCTGTCACTCACTGCACAGGAAGGGGCCAGATGGCAGACTCAAATGGTCTGGAAACTGCATGGGAAAAGGTCAGATGGCAGGCTCCATATGTTCCGGGAACCTGCAGGGGCAACCTGTCACTCAATCTGCACCAGAAGCAGACAGTGACATTCTGGGAACCTGCCAAGGCAACCTGTCACTCACTCAGTGCCAGAAGCAGCCAGATGGAAGACATAGAAGGTCTGGAAACTCCGCATGTCAAAAAGATCAGATGGCAGGCATCCAGTTGGTCTGGGAACCCAAGAGGTCTACCTGACACTAACTCTGTGCCAGAAGTGGCCAGATGGCAGACTCAGATGGCCTTGAAACTCTGCCTTGGAAAATTTCAGATGACAGGCTCCAGATGTTCTGGGAAGCCACCAAGGTTACCTGTCACTCACTCTGTGCTGGAAGCAGCCAGAAGGAAGGGTCCAGATGGTCTGGGATCATGCCAGGGCAAACTGTCACTCCCTGGGAGCTGGATGTGACTAGATGGCAGGCTCTAGATAGTCTGGGATCCTACCAGGGTGAACTGCACTCATGCTGCACTAGAAGTGGCCAGTTGGAAGACTCCGATGGTCTGGGAACACACCAAGGCTACCTGTCACTCAGTGCCAGAAATGGACAGATGGCAGATTCAGATGGTCGGGAAACTCTGCATGGGAAAAGGTCAGATGACAGGCTCCGGATGTTCTGGGAACATGCCAAGGCTACCTGTCACTCACTCTGTGCTGGAAGCAGCCAGATGGCAGTCTCCAGATGGTCTGGGAACCCGCCAGGGCAGACCATCACTCATTCTGCACCCGAAGGGGCCAGGTGGCAGATTCTGATGGTCTGGGAACTCTGCATTAGAAGCCAACAGATGGCAGGCTCCAGATGGTCTGGGAACCTGCAGGGGTGACATGTCACTCAATCTGCACCAGAAGCAGACAGATGGAAGACTCTAATGGTCTGGGAACCTGCCAAGCTTACCTGTGCCAGAAGTTGCCACATGGCAGACTCTGATGCTCTGGGAACCCAGCAAGGTGACCTGTAGCTCATTCAGTGTCAGAAGAGGCCAGATGGCAGAATCAGATGGTCTGGAAACTCTGCATGGGACAGGAATAGATGGCAGGCTCCAAATGGTCTGGGAACCAGCTAGGGCGACCTGCCACTTACTCTGGGCTGGAAGTGGCCACATGCAAGATCCACATGGTCTGAGAACCTGGGAGGGCCACCTGGCACTCTCTCTGTGCCTGAAGTGGACAGGTGGCAGACTCATAGGGCCTGGAAACTCTGCCTTGGAAAAGATCAGATTACCGGCTCCAGATGTTCTGGGAACCTGCCAAGGCCACCTGTCACTCACTCTATGCTGGAAGCAGCCAGAAGGCAGGCTCCAGATGGTCTGGGAACCCGCCAGGGCAAACTGTCACTCACTCTGCTCCTGAAGGGGCCAGATTGCAGAATTCTCCTGGTCTGGAAACTGCATTAGAAGCCAATGGATGGCAGGCTCCAGATGGTTTGGGAATGTGTAGGCGGGACCTGTCACTCAATCTGCACTAGAAGAAGACAGATGGCAGACTCCAATGGTCTGGAAATCTGCCAAGCCTACCTGTCACTCGCTCTGTGCCAGAAGTGGCCATGTGGCAGACTCCAATGGTCTGGAAACTCTGCATGGGAAAAGATGAGATGGCAGACTCCAGATGGTCTGGGAACTTGCTAAGGTGACCTGCCACTTACTCTATGCTGGAAGCAGCCTGATTCCAGGATCCAGTTGGTCTGGGAACCCAAGGGGGATACCTGTCACTCACTCTAGGCCAGAAGCAGCCAAATGGCAGACTCTGATGATCTGGGAACCCATCAAGTCAACTTGTTATTCACTGCACCTGGGAGGCAGCCAGATGGGAGGCTCTGATATCTGGGAACAGAAAAGAACGAGGTGTCATTCCCTCTGTGCTTCAGTTGGCAGGCTCTTGATCCTCTGCGAACAACTTAGGGAGACCTATCTTTCACTCNCACTCTGCACCAAAAATGGCCAAAGGGCAGGTTCCAGATGGCCTGGGAACCCGCCAAGGTGACCTGTCACTCACTGCACAGGAAGGGGCCAGATGGCAGACTCAAATGGTCTGGAAACTGCATGGGAAAAGGTCAGATGGCAGGCTCCATATGTTCCGGGAACCTGCAGGGGCAACCTGTCACTCAATCTGCACCAGAAGCAGACAGTGACATTCTGGGAACCTGCCAAGGCAACCTGTCACTCACTCAGTGCCAGAAGCAGCCAGATGGCAGACATAGAAGGTCTGGAAACTCTGCATGTCAAAAAGATCAGATGGCAGGCATCCAGTTGGTCTGGGAACCCAAGAGGTCTACCTGACACTAACTCTGTGCCAGAAGTGGCCAGATGGCAGACTCAGATGGCCTTGAAACTCTGCCTTGGAAAATTTCAGATGACAGGCTCCAGATGTTCTGGGAAGCCACCAAGGTTACCTGTCACTCACTCTGTGCTGGAAGCAGCCAGAAGGAAGGGTCCAGATGGTCTGGGATCATGCCAGGGCAAACTGTCACTCCCTGGGAGCTGGATGTGACTAGATGGCAGGCTCTAGATAGTCTGGGATCCTACCAGGGTGAACTGCACTCATGCTGCACTAGAAGTGGCCAGTTGGAAGACTCCGATGGTCTGGGAACACACCAAGGCTACCTGTCACTCAGTGCCAGAAATGGACAGATGGCAGATTCAGATGGTCGGGAAACTCTGCATGGGAAAAGGTCAGATGACAGGCTCCGGATGTTCTGGGAACATGCCAAGGCTACCTGTCACTCACTCTGTGCTGGAAGCAGCCAGATGGCAGTCTCCAGATGGTCTGGGAACCCGCCAGGGCAGACCATCACTCATTCTGCACCCGAAGGGGCCAGGTGGCAGATTCTGATGGTCTGGGAACTCTGCATTAGAAGCCAACAGATGGCAGGCTCCAGATGGTCTGGGAACCTGCAGGGGTGACATGTCACTCAATCTGCACCAGAAGCAGACAGATGGAAGACTCTAATGGTCTGGGAACCTGCCAAGCTTACCTGTGCCAGAAGTTGCCACATGGCAGACTCTGATGCTCTGGGAACCCAGCAAGGTGACCTGTAGCTCATTCAGTGTCAGAAGAGGCCAGATGGCAGAATCAGATGGTCTGGAAACTCTGCATGGGACAGGAATAGATGGCAGGCTCCAAATGGTCTGGGAACCAGCTAGGGCGACCTGCCACTTACTCTGGGCTGGAAGTGGCCACATGCAAGATCCACATGGTCTGAGAACCTGGGAGGGCCACCTGGCACTCTCTCTGTGCCTGAAGTGGACAGGTGGCAGACTCATAGGGCCTGGAAACTCTGCCTTGGAAAAGGTCAGATTACCGGCTCCAGATGTTCTGGGAACCTGCCAAGGCCACCTGTCACTCACTCTATGCTGGAAGCAGCCAGAAGGCAGGCTCCAGATGGTCTGGGAACCCGCCAGGGCAAACTGTCACTCACTCTGCTCCTGAAGGGGCCAGATTGCAGAATTCTCCTGGTCTGGAAACTGCATTAGAAGCCAATGGATGGCAGGCTCCAGATGGTTTGGGAATGTGTAGGCGGGACCTGTCACTCAATCTGCACCAGAAGCAGACAGATGGCAGACTCCAATGGTCTGGGAATCTGCCAAGCCTACCTGTCACTCGCTCTGTGCCAGAAGTGGCCATGTGGCAGACTCCAACGGTCTGGAAACTCTGCATGGGAAAAGATGAGACGGCAGACTCCAGATGGTCTGGGAACTTGCTAAGGTGACCTGCCACTTACTCTATGCTAGAAGCAGCCTGATTCCAGGATCCAGTTGGTCTGGGAACCCAAGGGGGAGACCTCTCACTCACTCTATGCCAGAAGCAGCCAAATGGCAGACTCTGATGATCTGGGAACCCATCAAGTCAACTTGTTATTCACTGCACCTGGGAGGCAGCCAGATGGGAGGCTCTGATATCTGGGAACAGAAAAGAACGAGGTGTCATTCCCTCTGTGCTTCAGTTGGCAGGCTCTTGATCCTCTGCGAACAACTTAGGGAGACCTATCTTTCACTCTGTACTTGAAGCAGCCAGATGGCAAGCTTCAGATGGTCTGAGAATCCGAGAAGGCCACCTGTCACTCACTCTGTGCCAGAAGTGGACAGGTGGAAGACTCAGATGGTCTGAGAACCCATCAAGTCGAATGACACGCCCACGTGGGAGGCAGCCAGATGGGAGGCTCTAATATCTGGGAAGAGAAAAGGGAGAGGTGTCATTCTCTCTGTGCTTGAGTTGGCCAGATGGCAGGCTCCTGATGCTCTGGGAACCAGTTAGGGCCACCTGTCACTCACTCTGTGCCAGAAGCGGCAGACTCAGATGGTCTGTCATCTCTGCCTTGGAAAGTGTTAGATGACAGGCTCCAAATGTTTTGTGAACCCACCAAGTTTACCCGTCACTCACTCTGCCTTGGAAGAGACCACAAGGCAGGCTCCAGATTGTCAACTGACATTCACTCTGCAATGGAAGTGGCCAGATGGCAGACTCTGATGGTCTGGAAACTGCACTGGAAAAGCTCAGATGGCAGGCTCCAGATGTTCTGGGAACATGCCAAGGCTACCTGTCACTTACTGTTCACTAGAAGCAGGCAGATGGCAGGCTCAAGATGGGAATCTGCCAGGGCTAACTGTCACTCACTCTGTGCCCAAAGTGTCCAGATGACAGACTCCGATGATCTGGAAACTCTTCATTGGAAGCAAACAAATGGCAGGGTATGGATGGTCTGTGAAACAGTGAGGGTGACCTGTCACTCACTGTCTGGCAGAAAAGGCCAAATGGCAGACTCCAATGATCTGCAAAACTGCAGTGTCCACCTGTCACTCATTCTGCACCAGAAGTGGACAAATGGTGGACTCTGAAGGTCTGCGAACCTGCCAAGGCTACCGTCATTCACTCTGTGCCAGAAATGGCAAGATGGCAGACTCTGATGGTGTGGAATCTCTGTGCTGGAGGGCAACTGATGGCAGGCTATTAATGGTTTGGGAGCCCAGGAAGGTGACCTTTCACTCATTCTGTTAGGAGCAGGTCAGAAAGAGTTAATCAGAAGGAAGGAGTTAAGTGTAAATTGAGTTAGGTAAAGCAAGCCTCTGAAGTAAGTTTGGTTCCCATGGTTACTCCCTCTGTCCTTGAGCACAATTGTTCCCATGAGTACCCCTCCTCTTCTGACCACAAATGCAAGAGTACATTTCATGCTACTCTGCTCCTGAGTTCCCAGAGGTCAGGATGAACTTTCCCAAGTCCTAAGGGGAGTGGTTCCTACCCAAAGGAGAGCATTAACTCCCCAAGGGGCTTCACACTGCTAAACACAATCAGTTTAAAGATCATCATTGCTTGCTTTGTTTCAATAGCCTTGTAATTGTGTTTCTGTAATGTGACAAAATTCTTCTGGTTTGTGGTTTTTGTCTTTA
>VZQC01011901.1:10959-35870 GCA_009823505.1 Rhizomys pruinosus | reverse complement strand
TGTTAAAAAAAATTGTGTTACTAAAGATAGAGAACCTATATCCATTAACATGAAAACGAGAACTACAGAGTAAAATCTGGGAGCAATTTGAAAGCTAGGTGACTACACATTATTACATACCAACTTTTGGTCAACGTAATTTTTTTTTACTTTTTTTTTTTTTTTTTTTGTCTTTTCGAGACAGGGTCTCCCTGCAGCCCCAGCTGTCCTGGAACTCGCTCTGTAGACCAGGCTGGCCTTGAACTCACAAAGATCCACCTGCCTCTGCCTCCCAAGTGCCAGGATTAAAGGCCGGCTCGGTCAATGTAATTATAAGTATATCATCATTTTGAAAACGTTTTCTCATTTTCCAATAATTCCCAAGTATATAATCACTAACTGCCGCCAAATCATAACTCATCGTGAACTGAACGCTGCACTCAAGTGAGTATACTCAAAAGCAACCACAACGCAGACTCGCCTAGTTGGCATAGTTTTTAATTTATCCTATTAAATTTGGTAACGAATTAGGCCCCATTTTCTTCAAAATAAGATGCTTAGTCTGGGACAGGCTCAAGAAGGCAAGTTGGGAAAAGTTTCCTGCGGGAAAACGACACAACTTTCGGGCTTCATCCATACTGAAGGATAGCCCAGGGCTCTCTCAACCTGAAACTGAGCCAGAGTCAAGAAACCCATATGGCAGCGATCCGGCGTTAACTTCACTGGGCCGTGCGCTGGGACCGCACAAATCTGCCTTCCATGGCAGATAAATTTAAGCACGTGCGGGCTGCAGCCTCCAAACTCCCGCAGCCTCAGCTCCGTAGCTAACCAAGTCTCGAGCTCCCCGCCCTCCTCTCAGAGCCCTGCACATGCGCACACTGAGCCCCGCGCCCCATCCCGGGTCCCAGCTGCCACGCCGCCAGTCCTCTGCCCTTCTTCGGGACGCCGGCTTCCATATTCAATACTGCGCATACGCAAAACGGTGCAGCCCGGCTCTCCTCCAGAGAGCGAGGTGGGGGTGATGGGCAGAACCAAACTGCTTGCGCACGCTCGGAACATGCGCAGTGCAGAGACGGAGGCGCCAGCTGTCGACCTGAAGTTCCGGGGAAGGGGCGCATGCGCGAGTGTACGCGTTGCCGGCTAGAGGGGAGCCTGACGCCTCGGAAATTTGAATACCACAGTAGCATGGAGTGTGACCTCATGGAGACTGACATCTTGGAGTCGTTGGAAGATCTAGGGTAAGACTGCCCCGGCACGGGTCTGTGAGCCCCCACTCTGCGGGAGCTCCGGCAACTCCGCCGGCGCCCCTATCGGAGCCACCTGCCTCTCCACGCCGCACCCCGATTCCCGCTGCAGCTTCCTGCTGGCCCCGGGACCCCAGTGCCACGTCCACGCCTGGCCTGCACGCTCGGTCCCGGCACCCCTAGTTCTCCCTGGGGCTCCCTCCAGCCCAGTTCCCCGCAGCATGTCTCAGTCCTGAGTGTCATTGTCTGGGCTCCGGTTTTCGCCACCCCCACTCCCCAGGCTTCTCTCCTTGCCTCCCGTCCTCACACCCTCCCCCCACACTCCTTGGGTTGCCAAAGTTGTCTTCGCTTCCCTACTTATCCAGATTTCCTACTCCTGCTGTGAGCCTCTACCCCACCCTGCTCACTCAGAAAATCTGCTTTGCCCAGTCATCTCTGCATGCACCCAGGGTTCCCAGAGGACTCGTCTGGGCTGTGCTGTGCATCCGTACCTCTAGTCCGCTCAGCTGTGCACCAAACCTTTCACCAGCCTCCCTGGGAACCATTGGCAGTTACCCCTGAAGATCCACGGTCGTCTTCACCTACAAAGAACCAGCATATTTATTTTGCATCTTGTATCTTCCTCTTGATAGTTACCCGCTCATAAAGTTACAGCGTCTGGGAGCGTGGAAATAAGGCTTATCTCATTGGGTCACCCAGATCAGTCTACTCAGTTAAACTTGAGAACCTCGAACCTTGTGGGCTAAAAGACTTCAAGGAAAAAAAAAAATGCATGTATAAGTATTTGCCTAGGTAACTATGTCAGGAAACCCCCCCCACACACACACAGATTTAGTTACTTGTATTTTAAAGTAACTAGTCCTATAGCAAAACTTTGCCATGACATGGGAATCTTGAACCTTTCTTTAGAAGAGGGCACGTTGAGATTTCCTAAAGGTTGGCCTAGGAAACAGTTTGCAGAAAGGAAGCAGTACTTACCATCTTTATTAAAATAAGTTACTAATGCCATTTCTTTGATGCATGCTTCCAGGTGTTTGTGAGTGCCCCAGGCTTTAGGGGGCTTAGTTCTTTCATTACATCTTTAAGTAAGATTCTGCAGAATGGGTTCTTTTGATATCACAGGCTGACTTGCTTACCGAATAAATGATAAATAAACCGGTTTGAGGGACCTTTGCTTTGTGGTAGTCTGGGGGGGGGCGTTTCACTCTTAGGGTACAAGATCATGTGAAAGAGAGCTTCACATGATAACTGTGAGGAGCATGTGGAGGAGTCTTTGAAAAGAAAGAGAAGCTCTAGAAGCTTCCTGAAAGAAGTGACACTTCAGGTTAGTGTCGAAGGAGTGGAACAAGAAGAGGGGAAAATAGTCGCTAAGTTACCCGGTGACCGTGGATGGAGTTTCTTCCCATTGGTATCTCACCCTGTTATGTTTTCTTGTCTGAGTTGTCCAAATAAGTAATTATTACTGTACCAATTGTCATTGAGTTGTGTTGACTTGAATTGTCATGTAAACCATAAGCTTTTTCTGAAAACATGGAAAATTTTAACTTAATTTGGTTGCATTCAAATATTAAAAGTCGGCTTTAATCGATTAACGTGCGTTTTAAAAGAATTCACTTAAAGTTAGTTTTATACTATCTTTATTTCCTACCTGGCACATAGTGGTATTTAATAGTTATTGTTGAATATGAAACAGAAGGAAAAATTTCTGAGCCTAGCCTTTTTATTCAAGTGTCTAATACTTGGTTTTAAAGAAAAAAAAGATTTGTGTGTATGTACGTTTGCCTGAGTGCATGTGTGTGCAGGTGTGTTCAGGTACCCACCAGAGGAAGAAGGTGTTGGATTCTCTGGAGCAGGAATTAGAGGAGATTGTGGGCTGCCTGATGTGAGTGTTGGGAACTAAACCCCATCCTCTGCAAGAGCAGGAAGTGTTCTTAACCACTGAGTCATGTCTCAGCCTCTGGGTTTGTTTCTTTCTGTCTGTCTGTCTGTCTTTAAATCAAGGTGCCAGACTGTGTGAAGTTTAATTTTTTTGTCTAAGATGTTTTTCTGTTCAATTTCATATATAACAATTTTTAAAGGAATTGAAAAATGTCCTTTCTCTAATATAACCTATATCTGTACCGGGCATGTGGTAAATACTTTTAATTCCAGCACTCTGGAGGCAAGAGCAGATAGATCTCTGAGTTTAAGACCATCATCTTCTACATAGTGAGCTGAGACCCTTTCTCTAAAAAACAAAACAAAAGTTTAATTTTGACTAATTTTTAAAAACATTCATAAATGTTCATATGCGTGTGCATGGCGGGGGTAGGGCACGGCATGCATTGGAGCTCAGAGGACAATTTGCTGTAGCTTTCTCTCTGACCATTTGGATTCCAGGTGGAATCAACCTGGTGGCCAGCACCTTACCCATGAGCCATTTTGCTGGCTCAATAATAAATACTATATATTTTATATTTATTTGTTTATTTTAAACAAGGTCTCTCAAGTAGCCCTGATTAGTCTGAAACTTGCTTTGTAGACAGGGCTGGCTTCAAACTTACAGCTATCTCCTGACTGCCTCCCAAGGTACACCTGGGGGAGGCTTGCACCACTATGCCTGGCCTTTTATTTTATTTTGTCTTTTTTATTTTTTTTAGGTAAATCTTTCTGAGTTGCCTAGACTGGCCTCAGACTCTTGATTTTTGAGCGTCAGCTTCCCGAGTAGTTGGTATTACATATAAGAAGCACAACACCCAGACCTTAATTACTTGAGTAACTAAATCTTGATACCAAATATAAGCAGTTGGAGTTCATTATAACTGTGGTGAATGTTTGAACATTGGGATTTTTTTTTTAATTTATTTCTTTTTGGTCTTTTTGAGACAAGGGCTTCCTGTAGCCCCAGCTGGCCTAGAACTCACTCTGTAGACCAGGCTGGCCTCAAACTCACAGAGATCCGCCTGCTTCTGCCTCCAAGCCATGCACCACCACACCCCGCAAACATTGGGCTTTTTTTTTTTTTTTTTGGTCTTTTTTTTTTTGTCTTTTTGAGACAGGGTCTCCCTGGAACTCTGGTTGTCCTGGAACTCGCTCTGTAGACCAGGCTAGCCTTGAACTCACAGATCCATCTGCCTCCACCTCCCAAGTGCTAGGATTAAAGGCATGTGCCACCACACCCAGCAAGGGAATTTTTAATAATTACATTGGATTTACTCATCAAATGATTAGGATTCAAATTAGGATTTAGTTTATCAACTGAAGAGTAGTTATTAAGTAAGTTGTGACATTCTTGTTACTAGTTTGTCTTACTAGTCTTAACCGTTGTTAGATACAGAAGAGGAGCCACAAATGGTGGCCAGTCCTTGCAGTCTCAGCACCTGGAGGGTACGTAGAGACATGAGGATCCGGAGTTCAAGTTCATCTTCAATTATATATGGAGTTCATAGGCAGCATGAGACCTTGTGTGTCTTTGAGAACAAAACAAGAACATATTTTGTGAAATAAATGATTACATGGGAAGAACTTTAAAGGAAGTCAATGAAAATTGAGCTTTGAAAATAATTTTAGGAAAGATAACTTAAGTTTTACCTCTGAAATATTTATAAGTACCTGTTAGTTGTTAATCAAAGATTAATACCTAGTCCAGTTACAGTGAGAAGGTAAACACTTGTCCAAATGAGCTTTCAGTAAATATAAAGTTGACATTGTATATAGTTCACATATATTTTTGGTTTTCCGTGTTATTTTGGAAGGGGTTGGGCAGTATTTTGAGATACTATGTATCCCAGGCTGGCCTTTGAACTCACTGTGTAGTCAAGGATGACCTTTAAATTTCTGACCTCTGCCTCTGTATAGTGCTGGGATTACAAGCCTGTGTCACCATACTCAGGTTACACAGAGCCGAGGCACTAAACCAAGTGTCTTCGATATGCTAGGCAAGCACTCGGCTAACTGATCCACATCCCCAGCCCTCACATATATTTTGAAGGTTTGACAAGCAGTTACTATTTGACATGTTTTGGTTTGGTTTCTTTGTTTTGTTCTGTATTGTGTTTTGTTGTTTTTGAGACAGGATCTCAGTATGTTTGCAGCTCAAGCTGGCCTCCAGCTGAAGATCCTCCACTCTCAGCTTCCCAGGGCTGGGATTACAGGCGAGTTCAGCCATGTCCGACTTGACTTATTTTTCCTTTTTTTGTGGTCTTTTCGAGACAGGGTCTCAGTGCTGTTTTATTTGGCAAGTTTAGAAGTTGTCCATCACATTGTATTCAATTATTGCTTAATTATATAAATAATACATAGATGCAACAGATTAGGTAGGATTTTTTTTTTTTTTTCTGAAATGTAGTTTCTTGTTCACCAGTTACAAGGGCCCACTGTTGGGAGATGGCGCACTGCTGCAGGCAGTTTCTGCTGGAGCTACTTCCCCCGAGTTCACCAAACTCTGTGCTTGGCTGGTATCTGAATTAAGAGTGTTCTGTAAACTAGAAGAAAATGTGCAAGCAACTAACAGTAAGTAAACATTCACTTGTACTATTTTATTTTATTTTATTTTAATTTATTTATACTTACACCACCTCCTGGCCTCCAAGAACTCCTCAAAAGGAAGAAAATTTGTTAGAAAAAGCACTACATAAAATATAAAATAAAATTTGAGGTAGGGCCTGGCTTCCCTCACGCTTACAATCTTCCTACCTTAGCCTCTCAAATGCATCACCATGTTGCGCTGCAAGTATAAACTATAGAAACATGAAAGTTCTTCTCCACCTTCACCTGGACCAAGTGCCTATCTTACATCATGAGGTCTTTACAGAAACAGAAGGCTTTTTGAGTGCACAGAGCTCAAACCAGGGGATTTCACAGGACCACCTGAAGCACAGAGTACCAAGGCTCGTGCTGAGTGAGCCACTCACTCTCCCCTCCCTCAACTGGAATTGCTGAGGGAGTGTCCAAGTGGAATCACAATAGTGATTCCAGGGCACAAGGCAAGGCAATAAATGAAACAGCGAACCTGAGACAACTCCAGTCCCACATCACCAAGCCCTACAAACAATTTAGAAGAACTGGGTGGCAGGAAGCAGAGTGAGCACAGTGCTCATCAGGGTACCAACTGGGTTGTTACCCAGTTTTTGGAGAAACTTCAGGACAGAAAAGGAAGAGTGAGCTAGACCTTCCAGTATATAAGCCAAATTGAAAGCCTGAAACCTAGACAAGGCAACACTCCATAAACAAGGAGAAAACAAGGATGACATCTGAAGAAAGCAAGCAAAGCAAGCCTTCAACACAGTGAAGAAACATTTGACATTCACATCAGAATAGAAACAAAAAGAAACCCACATGCTAAAAGCACAAGGAAAGAACAACATGGGAAAAGCACAGAATAATTCGACACCAAAAACTACCAACCCTATAGAAGATTCCTACAATGATATGTCCCTAGAGGTAACCCAGGACACATATCTTAGAGGAACAATTGCAGACATATCCAAAGAAATCAAAGAATATAAAGAACAAGTCAGAGAACTAAGGGGAGAGAATGCAAAATTCAGGAAGGACCTAGAGGGAGAGAATGACAAACTTCAGAAAGAACTAAAGGGAGAGAATGACAAACTCCAGAAAGAACTAGAGGGAGAGAATGACAGACTCTGGAAAGAGTTGTCTAGAAAGAGAAAAAGCCTCAGAAGAAGAATGGAAGAAGCAGAAAAAAGACTATCAGACCTGGAAGATAACACAGAACAACTAAAAAGCTCAAGTAAAGATTATGAAAAATTTAAAAATACACAAAAGTGGAACAACCAGGAAATGTGAGACACTATGAAAAGATCAAACCTCCACATCATAGGGATAGAGGAAGGAGAAGAATCCTAAGAGAATGGCATTGATCAGATCTTCAACACAATAATAGATGAAAATTTCCCAAAACTAAATAAGACAAGCCCATACAAATACAAGAAGCACATAGAAATCGAAACAGACAAGATCAGTAAAGAAACTCCCCACGCCATATCATAGTTAAAATGGTAGATGCCCAAAACAAAGAAAAAATTCTGAAAGCCACAAGAGAAAAACAACAAGTTACATATAAGAGGAAACCCATCAGAATTACAACTGATTTCTCAGTGCGAACTATGTAAGCAAGAAGAACGTGGAGCAAAGCATTCCCAGTGTTAAAGGACTATAGAAGCTAACCCAGGTTACTATACCCAGCAAAAATGTCAATTATAGTTGAAGGAGAGAGAAGAATACATGTCCGGAAAACCAACCCTTCAGAGAATACTTGAAGCAATTCGAAGGACATAAGAGAGGAGCAAGTATCCACAGTTACCCAGAAAGAGAAATTAATAAAATCATGACTGCAGAAGTAGAAACCTAGACCAAAAATGCAAATGGATAAAATGGTAAAAAGAAGCAACACACATCTCTCAACTATAACCTTAAACACTAATGGACTAAACTCCCCAATCAAAAGACATAGACTGGAAGAATTGATTAGGAAACAGAACCCATCCATATGCTGTCTACAAGAAACCCATCTCACTCTCAAGGATAGGCACCAACTTAAGGTGATGGGACGGAAAAAAAAATATTCCAAATAAATGGTACCAAAAAGAAAGCAGGAGTTGCTATTTTAATATCAGACAAAATAGACTTCAAAATAAAAGAAATCAGAAGAAACAAAGAGGGCCATTACATCATTATCAAAGGAACAATTGAACATGAAGATTTCACGATCATGAATATATATGTACCAAAAAGAAAGCAGGAGTTGCTATTTTAATATCAGACAAAATAGACTTCAAAATAAAAGAAATCAGAAGAAACAAAGAGAGCAATTACATTATTATCAAAGGAACAATTGAACATGAAGATTTCATAATCATGAATATATATGTACCAAACTCTGTTGTGCCAAACTTTATAAACACAATTCTCCAGGACCTCAAGGCACAGATTAACCAAAGAACACTCATAGTAGGGGATTGCAATACCCCACTGAGCCATTTGGACAGGTCAACAGGACAAGGAATAAACAGAGAGACATCTGAACTGAATGATATGATACACCTCAGAGACACATACTGAATATTCCACCTAAATACCAGAGAATACGTGTTCTACTCAGCATCCCACAGAACATTCTCCAAAGTCGACCACATACTGGGACACAGAAAAAAATTAAACAAATACAAAAAGATTGAAATAAGTTCATGCTTCTATGAGACCACATTGCAATAAAGCTCAATATCAACACCAGGATAAGCCCTACTATGTACAAGGACACATGGTGACTAAACAACACACTCCTGAATAATGAATGGGTCAAGGAAGAAATAGAAAGAAATAAAAGCTTTCCTGGATCTGAATGACAATGATAACACAACACAACAAAACCTATGGGATATTTTAAAAGCAGTCCTGAGAGGGAAGTTTATAGCCCTGGGTGCCTACATTAGAAAAACAGAAAGAGCACAAATAAACAATCTAACACTGCAGCTAAAAACACTTGAGAGACAACAACAAATGAACGCTAAACACCACAGACAGGAAGAAATAACAAAAATTAGAGCAAAAATCAATGAAATAGAAACAAAGAAAACAATACAAAAAAAATCAATGAATCGAAAAGTTGGTTCTTTGAGAGAATAAACAAGATAGACAGACCTCTAGGTCAGTTAACCAAAAGAAATAAAGAACAATTCCAAATCAATAGAATCCGTGATGAAAAGGGAAATATCACAACAGACAAAGAAAAGATCCAGACAATCATGCAGGAATACTTCAAAAACCTATACTCTACTAAGTTTGAAAACCTAGGAGAAATGGATGAATATCTGAAATCCTGAGAATCACCAAAGCTTAACCAAGAAGAGATTGACAGCTTAAACAGACCCATAATATATGAAGAAATTGAAAATGTAATAAGGAACCTCCCAACTGAAAAAAAAAGCCCAGACCCAGATGGTTTCACTGTAGAATTCTATAAAACATTTAAAGAAGATTTACAGCCATTATAACTTAAATTGTTCAGAAGGATACAAGCAGAGGGAAATCTCCCAACTTCCTTCTATGAAGCCAGCATTACTCTAATACCAAAACCAGGCCAAAGATACAACCAAAAAGGAGAACTATAGACCGATCTCGTTAATGAACACAGATGCAAAAATTCTCAATAAAATACTCACAAACCGCATACAGACCCACATCAAAAAAGATCATCCATCATGACGAAGTTGGATTCATACTAGAGATGCAGGGATGGTTCAACATATGAAAATCAATAAATATCAGAAAACACATAAATGGACTAAAAGACAAAAACCACATGATCATCTCAATTGATGCAGAAAAAGCCTTTTTTTTTTAGAAAATCCTTTGACAAAATCCAGCATCCCTTCATCTTTAAAGTCCTAGAAGTAACTGGACTGGAAGGATCATTCCTCAATATAATCAAAGCCATATACAGGAAACACACAGCCAACATCATACTAAATGGAGAAAAGACAGAAGCATTCCCCTTCAAGGTAGGAACTTGGCAAGGCTGCCCCTGTCATCACTCCTCTTCAATATAGTGCTTAAAACACTTGCTAGGGCAATAAAACAAGAAAAGGAAATTAAAGGAGCACTAATTGGAAAAGAGGAAGTCAAGCTATCCCTTTTTGCTGATGATATGATTGTTTACCTAAGGGATGCTAAAAACTGCACCAGAAAACTCCTAGAAACAATTAAAAGTTTCAGTAAAGTGGCAGGATACAAAATAAATCTAGAAAAATCAGTAGCCTTTCTTTACACCGACAACAGGCAACTGAAGAAGGAATACAAGGAGAACTTCCCACTCACAATAGCCTCAAAAGCAATAAAATACCCAGGAACAAACCTAACCAAAGACACCAAAGATCTCTCCAAAAAATTTTTAAACTCCTGAAAAAAGAAATTAAAGAAGACAACAGAAGATGGAATGACCTCCCGTACTCATAGATTGGAAAAATTAATATGGTAAAAATGTCCATTCTACCCAAACTCTTGTACAGATTTAATGCAATCCCAATTAAAATGCCCAAGAGTTTCTTCACAGGCTTGGAAAAAAAGTCCTTAATTTCATATGGAAAAACAAAAGACCCTGAATAGCCAAAACAACCCTGAGTGAAAAGAACAATACAGGGGGGATCTCTATACCAGACTTCAAACTATACTACAGGGCTATAGTCATAAAAATAGCTTGGTACAGGCACAAAAACAGACCTGTTGAGCAATGGAACAAAACTGAAGATCCAAACTTGAGCACATACAATTTCAGCCACCTCGTATTTGACAAGGGGGCCAAGAAGACACAATGGAGAAAAGACAGCATCTTCAGCAAGTGGCATTGGCAAAATGGATCACCACTTGTAGAAGAATAAAGGTAAACCCCTACATCTCGCCCTGTACAAAAGTCAACCCCAGATGGATCAAAGACCTCAACATGAAACCCCAAACTCTGATGGCAATAGAAGAAAAAGCTGGCAGCAGTCTACAAGACATAGGCATAGGAAAAGACTTCCTAAATCAAATAGCAGCTGCACAAGATGTAAGACCAACAACTGACAAATGGGACCTCACTAAACTCAAAAGCTTCTGTACATCAAAAGAAACAATCAAGGAAGTGAAGAGAAAACCCACAGAGTGGGAGGAAACCTTCACCACAGATACATCTGACAAAGCATTGATTTCCAGAATAGATAAACTACTCAAAAAACAAAGAAGAAAGAAAACAAATGACTCACTCAAAAGATGGAGTAAAGAGCTGAACAAAGACTTCACAAGTGAGGAATTAAAGATGGCTGAGAAACATCTTGAAAAGTGTTCAGCCGGGTGTGGTGGCACACACCTTTAATCCTAGTACTTGGGAGGCAGAGGCAGGTGGATCTTTGTGAGTTGAAGGCCAGCCTGGCCTACAGTGTAAGTTCCAGGACAGCTGGGACTACAGGGAGACCCTGTCTCGAAAAGACAAAAAAAAGTGTTCAGTGTTGCTAATAATTAAGGAAATACAAATTAAAACCATCTTAAGATATCATCTCTCTCTGACAAGACTAGCTAGGATCAAGAAAACAAATGATACCAAGTGCTGGAGAGGTTGTGGGTAAAGGGGAGCACTCATCCACTGCTGGTGGGAATGTAAAATCATACAGCCACTATGGAAAGCAGTGTGGAGAACCCTTGGAAGATTCAAAATGAGCTTGTCACCTGACCCAGTCATACCACTCCTGGGTATATACCCACAAGACTCATCCTACCACAGAGATATATGCACAGCCATGTTTATTGCAGCTCTCTTTACAATAGCAAAGAGCTGGAACCAACCCATGTGCCCCTCAACTGATGAGTGGATAGAGAAAATGTGGTACATCTGCACAATGGAGTTCTATGCAGTGGTAAAAAAAGATGACATCATGAACTTTGCAGGTAAATGGATGGAACTAGAAGATATTATGTTAAGTGAAGTAACGCAGTCCCAGAAAAACAAACAACGAATGGTATCCCTCATCTGTGGATGCTAGCACCAAGTACCTAGTTGTAAGGCAAACTGAGGAACATTAATATATTCTTCGTGATCTGAAAACAACTGTGTTCTTATATTGTGAATCCCTTAACAGGTTCTAGAATTAACCTACCATTTATTTTCAGACTTTTGAATTTTAGTATATGGGTGTAGGGTATGTATGCATAGTAAAGAGTAATATAAAATCAAAATGGAAAAATGTGAATCCGGAAATATGATTTGGAAATAACATATGCTTCGTTTTCATATGATATAATTTTAGTATAGGTGACACACACACATATACATGTGATATATATATATATATATATATATATATATATATACATATATATATATGCATAAGTTGAAGCAATACAAGTTGGACGGAAAAACAACAACAAAATAACTGGGACCAAAAAACAGACTGCAACAGTGAAGTTCTCCCCAAAACAATAATCATCTGCTTTGACAAAATCTCTAGAAAGACTCAGAAAAAGATGCAAGACATGTATGCCCGAATGCATGAACTCTGGTGGGGTGGGGGTATGGAAAGGGAAATGTGTCTAAATTGGATTGTAAAATGATGTATGATGTGTGAAAAAGTTTAATAAGAGTAAAAATATATTTTAAAAAAGATGACTTAGCTTGTACACCTTGTGTCCATCCACACAAGGGTCCAAAAAATGGAATAGATACAGTAACTGTTCTTTTGGGGGGGTATTTTTGAGACAGAGTCTCCTTGTAGACCCAGCTGGCCTGGAACTCACTCTGTAGAGCAGGCTGGCCTTGAACTAACAGAGATCTGTCTGCCTCTGTGTCCCGAGTGCTGGGATTAAAGGCCACCACACCCTGTCATTAACTGGTCTTTTGAAATTGAATTGTTCTGAGTCAGGATTTCACTATTTTGCTCAGGCTAACCTCAAAGACATGAGCTCAAGCAGTTCTCCAGCCTCTTCCTGTCAGGTATTTGGTCATCACCACACCTGGCTGTAATTAAACTTTTAATTTTGAGAAGGTTGTGTGCAACTGGAAGAAATCACAGAGAGATCATATGTATATTTTACCCAGTTTCCCCCAATGGTAACATTTTGCAAAATTATATCAAGCCATACTGTTGAATTAATACAACGAGGATGCACACCAATTCATCACCACATGGATCCCTCGTCTTGTCCTTTTGTAACCGTACTTGCTTTCCTCTCACACTAACCTATTCCGTAGTCTCTGGAAACCACCATTCTGTTTTTCATTTCTATAACTTTACTGTTTCAAGTATACTATATAATAGAATAATACAGTGTAGAACCCTTGGGGATTAGCCTTTTTACTTTGCAACATTCTCTAGGGATTCAGTCACCCTAGTCATTGCATGCATCAACGTTTCATTTGTTGTTGTTCTTGCTGCTGCTGCTGCTGCTGCTGCTGCTGCTGCTGCTGCTGCTAAGCAACATTTCATAGCATGGGCAGATCACTGTTTTGTAACCATTTACATACTGCAGCACAGACAGGACCTTTACAACCAGGCTTATTATAGCCAGAATCTATTCAGATGGGAGATAATTTTCCTTGAAATGTTGTAAAAAATGATGTCTTTTGTAGTGCTGGGGATAGAACTCAGGGCCTTGCTCACAGTAGTCAACCATTCTACCTGAGCTACATCTTTAGTCCCCAAAGAATGTCTAAGTTCTAAGTTTCGCAGGCTGTATATTCCTGCTGTATCAGCTATGTTGGCTGAGCCTCCAAAACTGACAGTTCACCCAAAGCTCTGGGCATCGCCTTTCATGGCAGAGCAAGTGAGTTTAAGAGATGGTTTTATAAGGAGGTGAAGGAGGGAGACAGACAGATTTGTTCCGAAACTTGAATCTGAATTCCTAAGCAACCAAAAATTAAAACAGTATACATGTCACAGGGTATAGGGATTTCTGCCAAATCTGAAAACTTCTGTATATTTTTTCTGACAGTTTGTGCGAAATGGAAGACAATTTACTTGTATGGAGCTTCTTATTTGAAGGCTTGCTTATTTGACAAATTCATTTCTTAGTGAATTTCAAGGTAGGATTCTCTCTATTTGAAGGTGATGATTACCTCTGGGTGGAAACGGAGGGGGCAGTTGCATATTTCCTTCTTTCCTCTAATCTGCTTCTCAGTCAGATACTTTTCCACTATTGGGACAAGGTATGGGTGAATGAAAACAACTAGTTGACCTGAAAGTGTTTTGAATGGAAAGGTCACATGGAAAACTGTCGTAGATCCTCTGTGATTGACACTCCCAGTTCAGGTTAAACTACCTATGATCCAACAAATCTACTTCTGGATATATTCAAAGGAATTGAATACTTGAAGAGATATCTGTACACTCATTTATAACATCAGCAACTCAAATGTTTGTCAGTGAGTAAGTGGATAAATGATATGGGGTCTAGCCACACAGTGGAATACTAGTCAGAATTTGAAAGGAAGGAAATCCCGATACATGCTTCATCATGGATGAACCTTAAAGATATTATGGTAACTGAAACAAATCAGAAAAGGTAACTATTAAATGAATCTACAAATAGGAGATAACCTCTGGTGGTCAAATTCGTGGAGACAAAAGGTAGAACCAAGGTTTCCAAAGGCTGAAGGGAATGGGTTAATAGGAGTGGGTATTAGTTTCACAAGATAAAATGAATTCTTTGGATGGATGTTGGTGGCACTCCAATCTCTGCTCAATTTCAGGAATTTCCTAGAATCAAATGAACATATCTATGCAACTTCAAACCAAATAAGCAACACCTTTCTGACATAGTAAAAAGTTGTTTCTCTTCCAGGTTGACATTTTGAAAAGAAATTTGACCAAGAATGCCCCGTGCTCTCTAAGACCAAACTCCCCAGTAAGGCCTTCAGGGTTCCTCATGCTCTGACCTCAGAGAATGATAAGTTTGCCAGCCTCAGCTACCACCCTCTCCTGTTTCCCTTGGTCCTCTGTCATACTGGGCTTCTAGTTGACTCTCTACAGGGACCTCACACATACTGTTCCCTCTACCCAATATACCCTTCCCTCTATTCTTTGCCTAAAGAATACTCATTCTTGTGTGCCAAGCGTGGTGGCATATGCCTTTAATCCTAGCACTTGGGAGGCAGAGGCAGGTGGATCTTTGTGAGTTCAAGGCCAGCCTGGTATACAGAGCAAGCTCCAGGCCAGCTGGGACTAAAAGGGAGACCCTGTCACAAAAAAAAGAATACTCATTCTATAAGTATCAGCCAAGTTCTCAATGCCTTAAAATCCCTCTCTGATATCCCTTGAAGTCAGAATTCCTATATAATATGTCCTCATGCCATATACCCCTTCTTTCTAGAACTTTCATAACTATGTTTTATAAAGATTCAATTTTATTTATTTAATTATTTTATTGTGTGTGTGTGTGTGTGTGTGTGTGTCTTGTGTGTGCTTCTGGAAGTCAGAGGACAGCTTTTGGGAGACAGTTCTCCTAGGGATCAAACAGATCATCAGGCTGGGTAACATACACCTTTCCCTGCTAAGACACTTTGCTGACCCCTGCAAATCTGTTTTAATATTCATTTATGTGATTAAGCAATTAAATATATCTGGCTTTCTAACTAGATTATGAGTTCCATAGTAAGTAGGACTATTTGTGTCTTTGCTTATCACTATAGCCAGCATGTAGTCCAGCTGCAGTTGAGTGCTTAATAAATATTTATTTATGAATTTGTGAAAGAATTAGTGGCAAATGAAATAGTTGCAGAAAATTAAAATGGCATGCAGTTATGTTTCTAAGGCACATATTTTCTTTTTCTAAGTACAGATTTCTTAACAATCCTGACTAGAACCAGGTGTGGTAGTACGATTTTTGTAACCCCAATACTCACAAAGCTGGGGCAAGATCGTCTTGAGCTCAATGCCACTTTAGGTTACATAGAAAGTTCAAAGCAAGATGGGGTTATACAGTAAGACCCCACCTCAGAACCAAATGAAATTAAAATTGCAACTAGATAAAGGGGCTGGAGGTTGGTACAGTGTTTGCCTTGTAAGCATGAGGACCTGGGTTTGATCCTCTGCACCACCAAGAAAAGAAAGAGGAGGAGGAGGAAAAGGAGGGGGAGCAGGGAAGAGGGAGAGAAGCAAAGGAGTGGGGTCTTTCCTTGAGTCTTAAAGGTCCCCCATGCCTCCTCTCTTAAGATGACAATGATCTGAATATGTGGGGCAGGTTCATGGGTCATAGGGACTATATGCTTCCTTTCTTCCATAGGACAATTAGTCTCCAGTTCTACTTGTGCTTATGCTTACCAGAGGTAGGACATCCTGGACCCTAGCAAGCAAGGCATGTGATCTAGAAGCATGTAGCTATACCCAGATGAGGGCAGTTCCTTTGAGTGCCCCATTCCCCCATTCAGAGTGGAGAGAATCAAGTCCAGAGATGGATACCAAAGTCTTAACTATCTATAAAACAAAGGAAAATAAAATACAGAATGAGGGGACAAAGCCCTGGGGCTGAGGAGGAAAGAAGGGAGCACATACAGTACCTACTGGGGGGGGGCAATAATCCTCTGCTATCCACACAACCCTGAAGCCTTGCCTTACTTCCAGCAGTTTCCAGATGGGAAGCATAAATGAGGTTATTTTCCTCCATGACTTGACATCTCTGTTTATCAGCAAAGGTTCATACAGACTTTGTGAAAAAGGCTGCCTTCTGCTTTATGAGGCCTCTATGACAAAGTAAACTGTGGGGGAGGGGAATTGAGGTGGGATTTGAGACCCCAATATTTACATTTTTATGGAAGGAGAGGGGAAGTTGATTTATTTTTGACACCACATAAACAACGGATATTTCCGGCCCAAACACCAGGACAACTAGGAGTTTATAACTAAAAATGATGGTGTCTTTTTTTTGGAAATATGTAAGTTGTCATTGGAATAAAGCAGCTTCCGTTCTTTATTGGAAATGTTCTCTACGGGTAAACAGAACCCAGAAGCTTGTTCCACTGACTATGTGGTTGGGCATGTGGCATTGAAGCATCATCCACTGTGTGAGTGAGAGAATCAGAGACAAGACTCTGGTGCACCGGGGTTCGCCTGTACAATGGGGAGAGGTGAACCCTGGGCCATCTCTGCATACAGTTTTTATACACTAAGAGCAGGGCAGGAGTTGAATCCCGGTCTCTGCGTGACAAGCAGGGATACTCAGCATGCTTAGGACTGCAAGTGGATTAGGGCCAGGGTCCTCAGGGTGGTTCTTCCTGGAATTACCCTGTTACCTGCTGACTTAGGGAGGGGTTGCTATTTGCTAACCTAGAGAGGGAAAAGGCTCCAACCCCAATAAGTTGGCTTGCAGGAATTTTATTCGGGGTCTAGGGGAATCTTAGTGGGGTTTGGGTAACTTCTAGCCTTATTGGATAATAGCAGAGTTACAGCTCATGGTTAGGTCAGCCCACCTGCCCCCACATACCAAAGGTTATCTTTAGACACAGTCTTGGGACAGGAGCATAACCAGGTATAGGGGAATTTTTCTTTATGGGTTCAGACCCGACCTGTTTCCCAAGCCTGGGATGATCTGGTGAACTTCAGCCTGGGGGAAAGTGAATACCACTGGGCCTGTTTCTTAATGCCCCAGATGCATCTGGTGGACTCCAGCCTGGGGAAAGTGAATGCTTAACCTTTGTCCAGAGTAGAAGTCTGGAATCAACTCTTATCTCTTCAGAGGCAAGCAGATCTCTGTGACTTCAAGGCCAGCCTGGTCTATAGAGCTAGCTCCAGGCCAGCTGGAACTAAAGGGAGACCCTGTCTCAAAAATACATTAATTAATTAATTGATCAATTAATTAATTAGGTCCGATCTGCCCAAGCTAATTCTCTGCTTTCAAAACATCTCTGTGCCTTCCCAGAGCCTATGGGGTGAAATGAAAATACCTGATGAGCTGGGCGTGGTGGTGCATGCCTTTAATCCCAGCACTTGGGAGGCAGAGGCAGGTAGATCTTTGAGAGTTCAAGGCCAGCCTGGTCTACAGAGTGAGTTCCAGGACAGCTGGGACTACAGGGAGAACATGTCTCGAAAAAAAAAAAAAAAAAAAAAAAAGGAAAGAAAGAAAATACCTGATGAGACACAAGCCACACCCAAATTGTGTACAACAATCTTCTTTTGAGGGCTTCAGACAGCTTCTCTCAACAGAGGATAAAAATTGGAAACCAAAGTGCTCCCATTTCCTCCTTCAACGTGATGAGTCTTGCCTGCTTTTCAAGACATACTCAAGCCTCACCTCTTCTGTTAGTCTCTCCTCCCTCAGTGCAGATTCTCATCTGTACGTCAATGCTTCCTATAAAGCCCTGGACAGACTATCACATTGTAATTGTCTCCTTAAACTGAGGCCCCTCCACAGGCAGAGACCACATTTTATCCATCTCTTTTAAAGTCAACATAATACTGAGTCCAAGGAAGGCATTCAATAGACGCTTATGAAATAAATTAATGGCCTCATTAAGTCCCTAACCCAAAGAACAATGGGACAGTGTATAATAACTTTCCCTGACTTTGGAAAGGACAGTATGTGAAATTTTTATGGGACTTAAGGTCTGGCTTTGACCTTGACTGGTGCTCAGTGTGCATGACTGCCTATTCCCAGCCAAACTCTTCCATCTCCATTCCCTAGATAAGAAACACCTGGAGAAACAACAATGCTATAACTTTAATCCTTTGTTCAAATAGTTGCTTTATTCTTTCTAACATCTCCTCCAACAATTTGGTCCTAGTTAAGAACTTCCACATGAAGAAGGACCGTTCTCCCACTAGTCATGAGATTTACTGTTTTGAACATGTGGAAGGCTTGTTGCCTGGGCAAGTTTGCCTCCCAGGATTGACCACCTTGCTGGGTTAGCTAGCTTTATAGGGAATCTCAGACTGAGCAGAAAGAACAGAAGGGAATTATCTATTCTGCCCATGTCATTCTACCAAAGACCTTGAGAGTCAGAGAAAGAAGTACTTGCACCGGGTGTGGTGGCGCACGCCTTTAATCCTAGCACTTGTGAGGTAGAGGCAAGCGGATCTTTGTGAGTTCAAGGCCAGCCTGCTCTAAAAAGTGAGTTCCAGGACAGCTGGGGCTACAGGGAGACCCTGTCTCGAAAACACCCCCCCCCAAAAAAAGAAGTACTTGGCTAAAATCCCTTGGGGAATCTAATAAAAGTAGATTCCTGGGATAGACTCTAAATCCATGAAATCAGAATAAAAGCAGGAATTTCATCTGAGAATACTGAGCTCTTCCATGCTGAATCAATCTTGTGTCTTCTGAAACCAAATGACCAACATAGATTTCTTTCTTCCTAGTTCCTGGTAGTTGGCACAGTACAATAGTGTCCTACACAGGTGATTTAATTAGTCTCCTCATTGCTTTGACAAAATACCTGAAAAAAACCTATTTAAGGAGGGAAGGCTCATAGTTTGAGGATACAGTCCTTCATGGCAGGAAATTCAAGGTGGCAGAGAGTTTGAGGCAACTGGTCACAGGATATCTGCTGTCAGAAATGACTGAGGGATGCATGCTGATGGTCACAGGACATCTGCTGTCAGAAATGACTAAGGTGATGAATGTGATAGTCACAGGACATCTGCTGTCGGAAATGAGGGATGCATGCTGATGATCACAGAACATCTGCTATTGGAAATGACTGAGGGATGCATGCTGATGGTCACAGGATATCTGCTGTCGGAAATGACTGAGGGTATGCATGCTGATGGTCGCAGGACGTCTACTGTCGGAAATGACTGAGGGATGCATACTGATGGTCACAGGACATCTGCTGTCGGAAATGACTGAGGGATGCATGCTGATGGTCAGAAGACATCTGCTGTCAGAAATGACTGAAGGACGCATGCTTATGGTCACAGGACATCTGCTGCTGGAAATGAGGGATGCATGCTGATGATCACAGGACATCTGCTGTCAGAAATGACTGAGGGATGCATGCTGAAGGTCACAGGACATCTGCTGCCGGAAATGACTGAGGGATGCATGCTGATGGTCACAGGACATCTGCTGTCGGAGACGACTGAGGGATGCATGCTGATGGTCACAGGACATCTGCTGTCGGAGACGACTGAGGAATGAATGCTGATGGTCACAGGACATCTGCTGTTGGAAATGACTGAGGGATGCATGCTGATGATCACAGGACATCTGCTGTTGGAAATGACTGAGGGATGCATGCTGATGGTCACAGGACATCTGCTGCTGGAAATGAGGGATGCATGCTGATGGTTTCTTTTTCATTCAATCCAGGCTCCTGTCTGTGGACTGATGCTGTTCATGTTCAGGATGGCTCTTTGTATCTCAACCGGATATAGAGACTCTTGACAGGCCACCTTCTCTTTGAGGCCCAGCAGTTGGTCTCCTAGGTGATTGATTCTCCATCCTGTGGAGTAAACAGTGTTAACCTTCACAGCAGGTTTCTTTGGTGACTAGCTCCTAGGCTACCTCCTCATGAAAAAGTGAAAATGATCACAAAAATCAACCACAGCATCAAAGAGAAGCTGGCCTGACAACAATCTCCAAATACTGATATCTCACTTATTTTCTAATCATTATGGTTATGTTTAAAGAAAATGACTCCAGACTGGAAGATTTTACTTCTTAGGATGATAAAGAACTCCCTCAAAATTTTTTCTTTTAGGGAGAAAAATGGACATCCCAAAATAAACTTATGTGATTGCCTGGACAAACACTTAGGTTGCAGTCATATTCATAGCCTAGGAAGAAATCCCAGATAACCAAGAAGACTAGCTTCCTAAAGTTTCCTTACAGGGGCAGGGGAGATGGAGCCATGGGCAAAATGGCTGATGTGTAAGCACGAAGATCTGAGTTCAGATCCCCAGCACCTACATAGTATTTTGGCATGGAGGTGCATGCCTGTGACCCCAGTGCTGTGGGAGGAGGGAGAGAAAGGAATATTGCTGCGGCTTGCTGGCCTCTAGTAGAGCAGAAATAGTGAACTCCAGGTTCAGTGAGAGACCCTACCTCAAAAAATAAGGGGAAAAGCAATAGACGATGACATCCTGATTTCAACCTCTGACCTCCACACATGCCCACACAGACCAGTTAAGGCTCTTCTTTGCTGAAGACAAGGGATATTTAGACCTTGTGCCAAGCTCTCCACTGACTCCACTGGCCCTGTACCCAGTGGCCTCTGGGAAGAAAAGTAGCCAACATTCTTGCTAGCTATGTCTTAAATCTGACCCTCAAAGTTCCTTCAGTTACCGAAAGGCCACTGCCCCATCCTGAATGCTTGATCACAGGGGTACAGGAACCTGTGTTAGAGGAAAGAGTGATTGCTCGCATGCTCACTCACTCCTTCTTTCACCAGTCATCTCACTTGCAGGAGACCTGGACAGCAAGTATCCTCTAGAGCCCATTTAGACTCACTTATAGCCACAGCTCGTCCAGTCACCTCTGAGGGTAGAGGCAATCAGGCATGCTTGCAGAAGCAGGATGATCAGACCTACATACACCCAGGCAGGACAGTTAGCTACAGCCATCCCCCACCAATGTCCAAGCTGCTTCATGGAAGGCCAGAAGAACAGCAAGGACAAACTCACGTCTGGTTCTTAATTTCTAAAAGCTAGTGAAAATCTAGAAATTGGAGGTAAGAGCCCAAAAGTCAGATGCTCTGTACTTACTAGAATGAAAATAGGGCTGGAAAACAAGGGTAGGGTCACGGGGAGAAATTCCAATTATGTGGGGGATAGCATGGTGGGAAGCAGGAATCTGAGGCAGAACCACATATCTCAGGGTGTGTGGGTAGATTCGATAGCCTTCTGGTCCCGCCTCGGCCAGAACCTTGCCCTTGGGGAATTTGAAATCAAGCACAGCTTTTTCTCCCATGCAAAAGAAGTGATCCAAGCCCAGGACTACTGCTTCAGAGCCCTGGGTCTTCAAAATATTGAGTCTAATTAAGGTAACTAGCATTCTAATAGGCCCTCCTGTATACAGGAAGGTATCACTGCTCCTCACTCCCCCAGGGCTAGATGCTAGCTTCTATGTGGGACAAGGTGGCCCTGACTCAGACACATTCTTCCATCCAATCTTCACTGTTGCTAACGAAACATATATGCCAAATTGAGCTGACTTTGCTATCACAGGTTTCCTGCCCAGTGCACTGAATTCCAAACAACAGAGATAACTTGACCACCAACTCATGAAAGCAATACCTTGGTAATGAAACATTTCAGTTTCAGCCTGACCTGTGCAGTTTGATAATAACAATCTGAGCCTCTTGATTTTCTGAGCTTCATTCTTCTTAGCTGAAAGCAGAGAAATCCTGAGAATCCAGAGACCTAATTAACATTCCAGAATGTCTTTTTTAAGATAGTCTTGCTGTGTGGTCCAGCCTGGGGTGGAAGATCATGAAGATGCTGTCCTGGAACTTCTAATCCTCTTGTCTCAGTTTTCCCAGTACTCAGATTACAGATGTGTACCACCACATTCAGCTTTTTTGAGACAAGGGCTCATGTAGTTCAGGTTGGACTTGAGCTCACTCTGTAGCCCAGGGTGACCTTGAACTCTTCATCTTCCTGACTCTACCTACTTAGTGCTGAGATTATAGGTGTATAGCACCATACCCCCTCCAGTGCTGTTAAAATCTGTGTGCTTCCATAAGGCCACAACAAACCCTTATAAACCTGGTGTGAGAGGGGAACACGTCCATGGTCTGTCATGCAGGAGTATCTTTAATGAGACCGATAAGTACCATTTTATTGAATTTTCATTTTAATTTCAAGTGAGTTTACAGACTATCAGGTTTGGGCTNGGATGGCTCTTTGTATCTCAACCGGATATAGAGACTCTTGACAGGCCACCTTCTCTTTGAGGCCCAGCAGTTGGTCTCCTAGGTGATTGATTCTCCATCCTGTGGAGTAAACAGTGTTAACCTTCACAGCAGGTTTCTTTGGTGACTAGCTCCTAGGCTACCTCCTCATGTAAAAGTGAAAATGATCACAAAAAAACAACCACAGCATCAAAGAGAAGCTGGCCTGACAACAATCTCCAAATGCTGATATCTCACTTATTTTCTAATCATTATGGTTATGTTTAAACAAAATGACTCCAGACTGGAAGATTTTACTTCTTAGGATGATAAAGAACTCCCTCAAATTTTTTTCTTTTAGGGAGAAAAATGGATATCCCAAAATAAACTGGTGTGATTGCCTGGACAATCACTTAGGTTGCAGTCATATTCATAGCCTAGGAAGAAATCCCAGACAACCAAGAAGACTAGCCTCCTAAAATTTCCTTACAGGGACAGGGGAGATGGAGCCATGGGCAAAATGGCTGTTGTGTAAGCACGAAGACCTGAGTTCGGATCCCCAGCACCTACATAGTATTTTGGCATGGAAGTGCATGCCTGTGACCCCAGTGCTGTGGGAGGAGGAAGAGAAAGGAATATTGCTGCGGCTTGCTGGCCTCTAGTAGAGCAGAAATAGTGAGCTCCAGGTTCAGTGAGAGACCCTACCTCAAAAAATAAGGGGAAAAGCAATAGACGAAGACATCCTGATTTCAACCTCTGACCTCCACACATGCCCACACAGACCAGTTAAGGCTCTTCTTTGCTGAAGACCAGGGATATGTAGACCTTGTGCCAAGCTCTCCACTGACTCCACTGGCCCTGTACCCAGTGGCCTCTGGGAAGAAAAGTAGCCAACATTCTTGCTAGCTTTGTCTTAAATCTGACGCTCAAAGTTCCCTCAGTTACCAAAAGGCTGCTGCCCCATCCTGAATGCTTGATCACAGGGGTACAGGAACCAGGGTTAGAGGATAGAGTGATTGCTCTCATGCTCACTCACTCCTTCTTTCACCAATCATCTCACTTGCCGGAGACCTGGACAGCAAGTATCCTCTAGAGCCCATTTAGTCTCACTTATAGCCACAGCTCGTCCAGTCACCTATGAGGGTAGAGGCAATCAGGCATGCTTGCAGAAGCAGGATGATCAGACCTACATACACCCAGGCAGGATGGTTACCTACAGCCATCCCCAACCAATGTCCAAGCTGCCTCATGGAAGGCCAGAAGAACAGCAAGGACAAACTCACAGCTGGTTCTTAATTTCTAAAAGCTAGTGAAAATCTAGAAATTGGAGATAAGAGCCCAAAAGTCAGATGCTCTGTACTTACTAGAATGAAAATGGAAAATGGGGCTGGAAAACAAGGTTAGGGTCATGGGGAGAAATTCCAATTATGTGGGTGATAGCATGGTGGGAAGCAGGAATCTGAGGCAGAACCACATACCTCAGGGTGCTTGGGTAGATGCGATAGCCTTCTGGTCCAGACTTGGCCAGAACCTTGCCCTTTGGGAATTTGAAATCAAGCAGAGCTTTTTCTTCCATGCAAAAGAAGAGATCCAAGCCCAGGACTACTTCTTCAGAGCCCTGGGTCTTCAAAATATTGAGTCTAATTAAGGTAACTAGCATTCTAATGGGCCCTCCTATATACAGGAAGGTATCACTGATCCTCACTCCCCCAGGGCTAGATGCGATCTTCTATGTGGGACAAGGTGGCCCTGACTCAGACACATTCTTTCATCCAATCTTCACTGTTGCTAAAGAAACATATGTGCCAAAGTGAGCTGACTTTGCTATCACAGGTTTCCTGCCCAGTGCACTGAGTTCCAAACAACAGAGATAACTTGACCACCAACTCGTGAAAGAAATGCCTTGGTAATGAAACATTTCGGTTTCAGCCTGACCTGTGCAGTTTGATAATAACAATCTGAGCCTCTTGGTTTTCTGAGCTTCATTCTTCTTAGCTGAAAGCAGAGAAATCCTGAGAATCCAGAGACCTAATTAACATTCCAGAATGTCTTTTTTAAGACAGTCTTGCTGTGTGGTCCAGCAAGCCATGGAAGATCATGAAGATGCTGTACTGGAACTTCTAATCCTCTTGCCTTAGCTTTCCCAGTACTCAGATTACAGATGTGTACCACCACATTCAGCTTTTTTGAGACAAGGGCTCATGTAGTTCAGGTTGCCCTCGAGCTCACTCTGTAGCCCAGGGTGACCTTGAACTCTTCATCTTCCTGACTCTACCTACTTAGTGCTGAGATTATAGGTGTATAGCACCATACCCCCTCCAGTGCTGTTAAAATCTCTGTGCTTCCATGAGGCCACAACAAACCCTTATAAACCTGGTGTGAGAGGGGAACACGTCCATGGT
>VZQC01011899.1:577340-619215 GCA_009823505.1 Rhizomys pruinosus | reverse complement strand
AAAGAATCTATGAATCAAAAAGCTGGTTCTTTGAGAGAATAAACAAGATAGGACAGACCTCTTAGCCCAGTTACCAAACAAGAAAGAAAGAACAACTCCAAATCCAATTAGAATCTGTTATGGAAGGGGAAATCACAACAAGATATGGAAAAGTATCCAGACAACTCAATACGAGAATTACTTTAAAAACCTTTTACTCTACTAAGTTTGAAAACCTAGAAGAAATGGTAAGTAATAATACTGAATCTTGGGAAATTCACCAAAGCTAAACCACGAAGATATCATCAGCCGGTTTTAAACACACTCAATAATATGTGAGAAGAAATTTGAAAGATGTAGATAAGAAGCCTCCCAATCTAAAAAATGCCCAGGCCCCAAAGATGTTTCACAGCAGATATCTATAGTAAAAATCGTTCAAAAGAATTTACAACCATTAATATTCAAGTTGATGTTCGAAGGATACAAATAGAGGGAGTCTTCCAGATTCCTTCTATGAATCGCCAGCATCACTCATAATACCAATCAGGCCAAAGATAGCAACTAAAAAGAGGATATTAGACCCATCTCCTATGACACAATGCCAAAAATTCTAACATAGGTAATGGCAAATCCGCCATACAGACCCACATTCAAAGAAGACAATCCCCATGACCAGTTGGATCATTCCAGAAGATGCGGGGATGGTGAACTACGAAAATCAAAAATATCATCCAACACATAAAATGACTGGAAAGACAAAAAGCCACACCATACTCAATTGGCAGAAAAAAAAAAAAAAGCTTTGACAAAATCCAGCAATCCTTCATTTTAAGTCAAGAGGGAATTGGATTGGAGGGATCATTCTTAATGTAATCAAAGCCATATTACAAGAAACCACAGCCACATCCTATATATTAAGTGGGGAAATGACAGAAGCATTCCCTTAAGGTAGGAACAGCTCTAACTCTGTTCATGGCTGTCTCCCAGTCTCCACTCCTTCTGTTCAACATAGTGCGTTGAAACACTTGCCGTATGGCATAGGCAAGAAAAGGAAATTAAAGGAAGTATACTAATGGAAAAGAGAGAAGTCAAGCTTATCCCTTTTTGCTTAGATGATATGATTGTTCTACTTAAGGGATGCTTAAGACTCCACCGGATAAAACTCCTAGAAATGAATTAGGAGCTCAGTAAGGTGGCGGATCAATAATAAAAACCTAGAAAATGCAGTAGCCATTTCTCTACACACAACTGTAGCAACTGAAGAAGAGGAATACCCAAGGAGCCTTCGCCACTCACAAATAGCTCCTCAAAACAATAAACCTCAGGAACATACCTAACCAAACCAGACACCAAGGACTCTACAACAAAAAATTTTTAAACCTCTGAAGAAGAAAATATGAAGAAACATCCAGGGAGATCGGACAAACCTCCCATCGCTCGTGGGTTCGGAAAATAAATATAGTTAAAAATGGTCATTCTAACCAAACTTGATACAGATTTAATGCAATCCCAATCAAAATCCCCAAAGAGCTCCTTTTCACAGGTTTGGAAAAGAAGAATCCTCAATTTCCCCATTTGGAAAAACAAAGACCCAATTAGCCAAAGCAACTCTGGGTGAAAAGAAAGAATACAGGTGGGTCGCTCTTCCAGACATCAAGCTATACTACGGAATTACAGTCATAAAAGCAGCTTGGTACTGGCAAAAAACAGACCAGTTGACGATGAAAAAACGAAGACCGAAACCGAGCACATACGATTCAGCCATCTCATATTTAAAGAGGGCCAAGGAAAAGCACATGGAGGAAAATGACAGCATCTTCAAGCATGTGTGTTGGCAAACTGGATCACCCACCTTGTAGAATAAGAAATTCAAACCCCTACCCCTCTCCCCTGTACCAAAAGTCAATTCCAAATGGACTCAAAGACCTCATTGTGGAAATCCAAAACTCTGGAGGGTGATAGAAATTGGCAGCAGTACTAACAAGACGTAGGTGTAGACAAAGACTTCTTAAACCAACAGCAGTGCACTAGAAATAAGGTTCGTCATTCTGACAAATGGGAACTCATTAAACTCAAAAAGCCTGCTGTACATAAAGGAAAACAATAAAGGATAGGTGAAGAGAGAAAACCCACAGAATGGGAAGGAAACCTTCATGGCAGATACATCAACAAAGCATAATCTTCCAGAGTTATACAGGCTACTCAAAAAAAAACAAGAAAAAAGGAAACAAATTGAATCACTCAGAATGGAGCAAAGATCTGAACTAGACTTCACAGAAGGAGGAATTAAGAATGGCCAGAACACCTTAAGAAGTGTCAACATCACTAATAATTAAGATGAAAAGACAAATTAAAAAAAAAAAGAACCATCTTTACTCCAAGAAGACTGGCTAGGGATCAAGAAAACAAATGATGCCAGTGCTGGAGAGGTGTGGGGAAGGGAACACTCATCCATTTGCTGGGGGATATGTAAAACTTGTGCACGCATATGGAAAACATGTGGAGAACCCTACGAAGACTCAAAATGATCCTGCCATTCTGACCCAGCATACCACTCCTGGGGTATAGTACCCACAAGTCTCATCTTACTGCAGAGAAACATGCACAGCCTATATGTATTTTCGCCTCTCGTTCACAATAACAAAAAAACTGGGAAATCACACCCAAATGCCCCTCATGATGAGTGAGATAGAAGGAAATTGGGGTACATGTACACAAATGGATTCTATGCGAGCGGTCATAGAATATGAGGACTACATCATGAACTTTGCAGGTAAATGGATGGAGCTAGACAGACATCATTGTTAAGTGAAGTACCACAGTCCCAGAAAAAACAAAGGGAACAATGGTATCTCTCATATGTGGATGCTAGTACAATTAAACCCAGTTAAAATATTTTTTATGGAGAGGGAATGCATATAAAAAGAACAACAACAAAAAAATAAGGATTGCAGGGGGGGGTGCAGAAAACTGATGAACTGGTGACTCGGGATGGGTGGCAGGGGTGGGAGAGGGACACGGGTATATATCCGATTGGTGCATATTTAAATTAACATGGAGTTCAACAAGTACCAGTTTTGCCCAGACTCTGTCTACAGGTTACATGGTTGTTTTAGGACTTAGTAAAAGTAAATATGTGCATAGCTTAAACAAACATTGTGTTAAAGGCTGATATAAGAAATCTGTAACCGCATCTGTGTTAATTGGTGATATAAATTATCTGTTGTCCAATAGCTTTAATTAAAAACTTTATAACAATTACATTGCGGATTGGTATAAACAAAATGTTCTCTATAATTTTAACTTCATATAATATCACCTAGGTTAGCACTTTCTTTCACTTATCAGGTGATTTAACATTTATAGAAAATAAAGTTTTTTCCCAAGTTAATCACATATCAGTAACCCAAAACAGCATGGGTGGACTAGTTGAAATCTGTGCCTTTGATGGCCACCATATAGGTATGTTTAGATACAACTGGCTTTTTTGAGACTCATGGTCAAAAATATAAACCTTAAAATAAAAAAAAAGGGGGATATAGATAGATCGAAAAACTTTTTGTCATAAAAACTTGCAATCCAAATCTTAAAAAACTAAAATATGGGAACAGGATTTCTTTGTTCCAAAAGGCCAGAGTATCACAACTTAATTGTTGAGAAAGAAAATGACAGCTTTTGTAGTGAGTAGGACTACCAGAAAGTGCCAGCAGAAGGATTGACTTCCTTCGGGCATTGAAGGGAAAATGCCATGTCAACATCAGGCCCCCTCTCTGGATACAACTAGTAACAACTAATTTTAATGAATCCTAACGAAGCTTTAATCTTCTAGGTGCTGCAAAATGTTTAATACACAGAGACTTTCTTAACTTACCTCCCATCAGAATAAGGAGAAATATGAATAATTGTATGAGGTCGTTCTCCAGCTGAGGAATTGGGAACCAGGTGTTATAGAGTGTATTTCTTTGTAAAATCGGTGAAAAACTTGCCTTCTTTAATGACTAATAGACATAAGAACAACTGGTGAATAGGATTATTCTCTATTTCAGAACCAAATTATAATGCTAAAGTCTCCTTAAGCTACGCACTTAACCAAAATATATTAATTACAAGAGCTCTGACGATCAACAATATTACTCTACAAGCGAGATGTGGGCCAAGGGATCCAAGCCCCACAAGTAAAGGCTCTTTGCCTCATAAACTGCGGATATTGCAGGAAAAGGTGAATTAAGGCCTGCTTGTTGAAGACACCTATATGAAACTGGGAAAGATGTATGGAACTGCACTCGCAAGCATACAGATGGTCTCTTGGAATGCCAGAGAGTGTTACCAAAGGCCCACTAAACCAATAAAGCAAAATATAAGTCTCCTTGAGTCAAGCAAGGGACTCCTCCGATCAGGTCACCAAGCTACACCTCATCTGCCTGGAAAATACAGTGCAAGCAGGGCAGCCATATGTCTGTATATCCCCAAATTTAATTGGCTAGTTAGCTCTCTCCTTGGAGGAATAACCCCGCGTGGATGCCAACAAGCTTGCATCCTCTAGTGGTTAGAATTGATTATAAACCACACGAGATCCCTGTCATACTTAACAAAAAAATGTAATTCGATCTGATTAATATACCATCCAACATCTGTGTCTATCACTAAGTAACCTACCATAACAATTGTACTGTTTAAAATACCTATATATCTAATTGCATGTGCTTCATTGTAGGATTCAAGGTATATGCCTGGAACAAAGCTGGCAGCCCATGAAAGAAAAAGCAGAATTGACTAGAGAACCAAACAACGCTCCAGAGAAAGTAGACTGTTTTGCTTCTCTTCCACCTGTGCCCCTTTTTCTAAGCGTAGGGAAACAATACTGCGAGGAGGGTGCATAATAGAAATTAAGGGCTGTGAATTCGGGTGAAAGGCGCAAACTACAACAATAATATTAATATGGAACACTCATTTGATCAACTTATTGAACATACAACCCCCCCCTGCTGGATGGGGAGACCCATGAGCGGTGGGTCTGGGCACAACTTCTCACAAATTGGTGTTTACATGAGGATGCTTGTACTCACAAGATTATCATTATTGTTTAAAAAAAATTGAACACAAAACTAAAAACAAAACAAACAGAAAAAAGATCAGAAAGTAGAAAAAAAAAAAAAAGAATGCATGATCTGGGATGGGTAGGGGTGGGGTGGGGATGGGAATGGGAATATGCCTGAACTGAATTGGAAAAATGAGATTGAAAATCA
Source organism: Rhizomys pruinosus (assembly GCA_009823505.1). NCBI lineage: Eukaryota > Metazoa > Chordata > Mammalia > Rodentia > Spalacidae > Rhizomys > Rhizomys pruinosus. The sequence goes on along the minus strand of VZQC01011899.1, from coordinate 613,990 downwards.
CAAAGCATCAATAAAAGAAAAAAAAATTAAAAAAATAAACAAGGCCAACCCTGATCCTCTCACCCAATTGGATATATGCGTCATCTGGTGGCATAAATTTCTCTGTGTACTAAGGCAATAAAATTACATTTAAGTAAAATAATACTGATAACATATTGAAATTTTAAAAAAAAAAAGAAAACTGAACATGTGTGAATTGGGAAGGGTGGGGAGGGGCGGAGAGAGGACACAGGTGTGTATATTCTATTTAATGCATATTTAATTGACACTTTAATTGAACTAATAGATGAGAGACTGCGAAAATGGATTATTCTATGTCAGAAACCAAATAATTAATACTAAAGTCTCCTTAAGCTATGCACTTAGGCAAAATATATTCAATACAGGAGCTCTGATCACAGCAATGGATTGTTCTCCAAAGGAGATGTTGGCCAGGAGTTCCAAACACCCACAAAAGGTAAAAGGGCCCTTGCCTCTAAATGCGCGATACCTGCAAGGTAAGAAGGATGCTAAGACCCTGCTGCCTGAAGACCTGACGTTAACATTGGGAAAGATGTATTGAGACCTCAATGCAAGTGTACAGAATGGTCTCTGGAATACCAGGAGAGTGTTACCGAAAGTCCACAAACCAATAAAGCAAATATGGGTCTTCTTGACAAGCAAGACTCCTCCCCGATCAGACCAGCACATCTCACACTGCCTGGAAATACTGTTCAGCAGTGGCACGCCATATGCCTGGTATTCCCAAATCTATTCGGCTATTAGCTCTCTCTTGGAAGGAATAACCCATGGCTGATGCCACAAGCTTACATCCTCTATAATGGTTAGGAGACGTGTTATAAGTCCAGTAAAAATATGAACACCTGTCAATTAACAGAAAAAAATGTAATCTGATTAACGATACCATCCAACACATCTGTGTCTTATACCAACATAACCTACGATAAAATTGTCCTGTTTTAATACCATAATAATCTAATTGCTTGTGCTTCAATTAGTAGGATTGAAAGTTATTCCTGGACAACTGTCAAGCCATGAAAGGAAACAGCAAGAATTGACAGGAAGCTCCAAGACAACATGCTCGCAGAGATAAGGTAGAGCTTTTTTGCTTCTCATTCCACCTGTGCCCCTTTTCTAAGCCTAGGAAAATCTGTGGATTGAAGGAGGGGTTGTGGTAGAAGTAAGGCTGTGATATGGGGTGAATGGGTTGAAACTACACCGCAATAGCTGGACACCATCTATTTATAAACTTATTAACATACAAGCCCCTGCTGGATGGTGGGACCCATTGGGCTTTGTGGGTTTTGGGCCACAACTGTCTGCAAACTATTGTTTACATGAAGATGCTTGTCTCATAAATTAATACTATTGTTAAAAAGATGAAAAAAAACTGAGAGAAAGATGAGGAAGTTAGTGGCAGAATTGATGATCTGGATTGCGGTGGGGTGGGGTGGGGGGAAGGGAAAGGGAAATATGGCTGAACTGAATTGGAAAATGATGTATTAAATACACAAAGCATCAATAAAAAATGAAAATAAAAAAAAAGAAAGAACAGGGAGATTATTGAAAAACAAAACAAAAACATCCAGGTCAAAACAAACGTAATTCCTGAATTCCCCTACAAACAAATTCCCAGAGCAAAATAGGAATTTTATCAAACTATGAATAGGGATCAGTTTATGCAAAATATTGTCAAAAACTGAAAAGGAAGGAATGATTTATTCAATTCATTTTGCAAAATCATCACTACAAAAATAAAGGCCAGATTAAAAAAAGTTATAGTAAAATAAATACACAAATATAATTTGATATATATTATTCATGATCATAGATGCAAAGACATACAATAAACTAATAGCAAACAAAAATCTGTTAAATGTAAAAATGATAACACATAGCATAACTTTAAGCTAATCGGCATAATTACATATACAATATGAATACACCCATGCTGGAAATTTTCAAAATCTATTTCATGCAAAAATTATTGCACCTGCAACACTCCATAGTTTATAAAGGTACTTGCTATACAAGTTTGGTATCCTGAGTTCTATGGGAGGAACCCCACAAAAGATAGAAGGGAATGAAATAAAAAAAAGTTGTCCTCTGACCTCCACACTCACCCATCTTCCGTCATTCACAGTTACACATATAGATAAGCATAAGCATGCACAATTAAATAAGTAAATAAATAGAAATCATTTTATTAGAAACTGTTGGCCAAAGAGGTTAAAATTTTAATCACATGACTAACTGCATATACAGTTGTCTTTTGCCAACATCACCTTAGTGAAGAAGCAAATGCTTTCTTCTAGTCAGCTTCAAGGCAATGGTATCTGATTCTAACACTTGTATGTTGAACAGAGGGATTAAGAGGAAAAACCATGGGAAGGAAGGAAGGAAGGAAGGAAGGAAGGAAGGAAGGAAGGAAGGAAGGAAGGAAGGAAGGGAGGGAGGGAAAGAGAGACAAGTAATGCATATTGTGAAGGAGTTTTTAAAAACTAAATTTTCAATGTCTGATAAAGGAATATCATCATAGAGTATCACAAGGAGTCTACAAAATCTCAACAAGAAATACTGAACCTGCTAAGTGGCCAGTAGGCTTTTGTCAATTTCTTCTTGATTATAGAGCTGTAACATTGCTTTTTCTTAGAGCATTTTCAGGAGAAACCTTTCAATTGTAAATTCTTTCTGCTCATCTTTGAAATGCAAATCTTTTCCCAGCACTTGAGAAGGTTTAAAATCAGGGACTGTCTTTCTCTATAAACTATAGTACTTCCCTATGAAATGGAATTAACAGAGAAGATAGATTACCTACTAAGAGTTTCTGGGGAAAAAGAGGTTTCTAAAGGTGGTAAGTGACATTAGCAAACCAAGGAGGACTTATCACCTTAGTCAAACTCTGATGTCCACGTGTTCTGTCACACCTACCTTATCCCTGTGCTGAAACTTCCCCCAGCCTTTTATTTCAGTGCAGTTTAATTATATGTTCTGTTGCAAAGACCTTACAGCTAATCTTTGTATCTTGTTAAATTTGATGAATATATGTTTCCTTTGACATTAACAAGACAGAATGAAAAGTTACTGAGCAAAATGAACTGTATTTTGAATTATTATTGTTGTTCCTATTTTGAATTATTTTGGAGACAGAATATGCCTCTGTAGTCTGTGCTAACACTGAAATTCTCTGCTGTCCTGCTCCACCGTGCTTAGTGCTGATATTTTGAGCAAATGGCATCATATTGACCTCATTGGGCTATATTTCTATATATTAAATACAAATTGTTAGAAAAAGAACTCAGCTGTCACAATAACATTATTGACTATTATTAACTACAATAACTTTATAAAATATGCTTAATAATGATACACCATATCTATAAACCAGTGATAGGCTTTTGAATTTTGAAAAATGCCATGCTTATATTTAAATATTTCATATATTTAAAACTGTTATGATGACACTTCTCTCCCATGTGAGATTTTGTAGACAGTTTTAGAACCTGGTATGTTTTGTGTTTGCTTGATTGTATTGTGTAATATTAGACAATATAGACCAAAGTTCCCAAAAAGAATCTCTAACTTCAAACAGAGCAAAACGCAAGGTTGATTAACCAATTAAAATTTCAGTAACTGTGGGGAGTTTGTAATGTTTCAAGTCTAGAGCCAAATTATATTAGGCTTCTTTAGCTCCCTTAAAAACCATTTACTTTCCTCCTCTCTTCATGAACTGGTAGACAATTTGGAATTCGCAAAACAGAACACTAGTTTTCCTTTGAAATGTATTAACTTACCAGATCACAAGCTTTCACCAAACCCAAAGCTAAGAGTGCTATCAGATAACAAAGATTTCTCCAGTTTGGTATCACTTGCCTCTCTATTGTCTCTCAGCAATGTATTTGAAATGTCTTGATTATGGCTTTCTTCTCTTTTTTACTATGAAAATTTCATGAAATTATTACCATGTTGGAATATGGAATTTGGGGCCACCTAAGTCTGTGTTCCTGGGCTATGATTACTCATATTTGGTTCCAGATTAAACTGTTTTATATGCTTTGAAGTGAGAGTTGTGTTTATGCATTGAGGAAAGGAATTTTGCTTAGGCTTATGGAATTTTCCTCCTGCTTATATCTGTGAAATTAAGAGAAAGTTGAGACGGTGGATGTGTATATTGACTGAACCTGAGATGATGGATCACGTAAACAGAAGAACAGAATTTGGAAATGGCAGGATCATTACCAAGGGTGATAGGAAACTTACCTCTTCTCAAACACACATGTTACTTGAAATTGCTTCAGGTACAACTGTTTAGCCAAGTTGGGGATTATAACCTGACTTATTTGAAGGAAAATAAGCCTGCAAATGGCAGAAGGAACTGATCATCTGCCTACCCTGCATCCCCATGCCAGGTTAGAGACACATCTATGTCAGAACACAGGGCCTGTATACTAGACATCTGTTTGCTTATCAAACCATGAAAGATGATATGTGGTTATTCATCAGTCCATTTATAGAAGATACCTGGACCCCCTCTTCAGATACCAGGAAGGAGCATAGGAGCACCCAAGAAGGCAGGATCCAACTTCTGGGATTTTCCAGGCCCCTATAAATCTCAGACTTCCCCAAATCCACACACCCAGCCTCCATCCCTGAAGCAGGTTGGTTGTACTTAGGAGCTATTACAGATATCTACATCTGTTGGTTTCCATGTATCACATCACTTATTCATCCTGAATTCTAACATTTTGATGCTAAAACCTGGGTAGTTTTTGGGGTCAGGAGCACTTGCTCTTCCCTAAGGTCAACCTTAAACTTTCTTTTATAGGCCCATCCTGTCAGCTTGCAGTCACCAGGAGCAAGAAGCAGAACCTGCTTTTTGGGAACCTGGGGCAGAGTAAGGGCTGCTGAAAGTGGAGAAAATCTCTAGATCTGCATAGCACAGAGAAAAGCCAAGTGGCCGGCTGGGATCAGAGCCTCCTGCCCTAGAGAGAAGGGGCCAGAGGAGGAGTGTGGCTTGCCTACCCTGCCAAGAAGAACAAAGCAGAAAGGAGCAGGAGTGAGAAGTTGACTATTGATATCCATCTGTTCCTGTATGACCAGGAAAGCAAAGGCAAGATTTTTAAGGAGAAAGATAGAAGGGCAAGGGCAGAGGTGGTAGGGGAAAAAGAGGGACAGGCCAGAGATAAAAGAGGGACAGGCCAGAGATAAAAGGCTTGGGAACCTCAGTCTGTTTTGTATGAAGATTCTGAGCCAAAAAACTGCCTTCTTCATGGCTTAGGCTGTGCCTGCTTACAAAAGATCATCGCGATTGAACTTGTTGATTATCGCGTTTTGAGTTTTCATGTGATTATTTCATATATATCTATGATAGTCATTTTCTTTTTTTTTGTTTATTTATTTATTTATTTATATATATATATTTAATTAATTTTTATTGATGCTTTGTGCATTTCATACATTTTTTCCAATTCAGTTCAGGCTTATTTTCCTTTCCCTCCCCCCCACCCCCACCCCATCCCAGATCATGCATTCTGCCATAACTGTCCTGCATCTTTCTCTCAGTTTTTTTTTTTTTCATTTTTAGCTATAAGTGATAATCCATGAGTACAAGCATCCTTCATGCAAAACCTATCTGCAGGCTGTTGTGCCCAAACACCTACAGCCCCACCATCCAGTGGGGGGTGACAGGTTGTTTGTTCAATCAAGTTGATCAAATGAGTGTCCAGACTACATTGCTGTAGTTTCACCATTCACCCCAATCGCAGCCCTTACATTCTACCACGCCCCCTCTTCCGCAGGTTGTTCCCTAGGCTTAGAAAAGGGGCACAGGTGGATGAGAGGTAAAACAGTCCACTCTCTCTGGAGCTGTTGACTTGGACTCTGGTCAATTCTGGCTGTTTCCTTTCATGGGCTGACAGTTTGTCCAGGAATAACCTTTCGATCCTACTAATGAAGAACAAGTCATTTTCATGTCTTTGACATTTCATGTATATTACATCATCATGTGTGTCTGTGATATATGTGATGTGTCAAATAATTTTCTCTTTCATGGCCCATTTTCTACTTTCAGACCAATACCCCCTACTCACACATAATTAACATGTAGTTTGCCCATGTGAGAATAATCATGAATAATTTCTCTTTGTAAGCCTCAGATATTTAAGATTATAATTTCTAGCCCCATCCATTTTCCTGCAAACAACATCAGTTCATGTTTCTTTCGAAGGTTTTCTCTTGCTTAACAGGGAAAAAAAAATATCAAGAAAACCATTCTCAGAAATGAGAAAGGCTCTTGGGATAGGTCTGATTTCACCCGGAAGAGCAGAGAATAATGGTTAATAAATGCAACAGTGGCAATGTGAGTGAAATTTGCAACTTGTCTGCAATTAGAGATGAAGAAACCGAAGCATAGAACAGCAGCTCTTACTTAAAATCAGACAGCTGCTACAGAGCAGAGTCACAAGCTATACTGTTTTCTAATGTATATTTTATTGAGGTTTCTGCATTTCATATAATAGATCTTGGTCAAACTGAGACACCCCCTTCTTAAAGTACATCCCCCATTGCCTGTTTTCATGAATTCTGTGATATATGTCATGGCTTTTCCAGGCAAACACTTGTACCCAGATGTCCCTCCAGCATGTTCATCCACTGGCATCTAGATAGCCTGTCTAAATTCACTCACTTAAAGAAAATGAACTCTCCCGAGCTTCAGTTATCAGTTGTCAGTAGTTCCTTGGCTAAGGTTATGGCCTCACTTTTTGTTTGACTGAGTCAGCATAGGACTTGTACATGTTGTCACCATTGCTGCAAGTTCACACAATAAAGTATCCAGAGGTTTGAAAGGGTCTGTTTCCTTATGTTCATGCGCAATCTTGTCTCTTACAATCTTTCTGTCTCCTCTTCTGCAATGGTCCCTAAGCTCTGGGTAGGTAAGGCTTAATATAAGACTCCTGTCCAGAGACACACAGTCTGCAGTCTCTTATTTTCTAAAATGTGGCCAGTTGTGGCTCTCTCAGTGCCTCGCACTCTGTTATATGAGGAAGCTATGATAGTGAGAGTTGAGAGATATACTAATATTCTCTGTAGCTACTCTTTGGCTCTGCTCCATGAGCCTTGAGTGTAGAGCTTTCATTATAGATTTGTCAGATAGGGCTGGACATTGCTTAGACATATTTTCTCTGTGTGTGGCCAGTTAACTCAAAACCCTGAAAAATACACATACAATTTCAGAATATGAGTATATGTAGATATCTGAAGTCTATATAACAAGAAGCCCTGTGCCAGACCTGAAAAATCTCATGATTGTTGGTCAGGTTAGTGCAAGAGATTCCCAAAACAACACAGGCTATTACCACAGCCCATAATTGCCTCCCAGAACTTGAAGGTAACACTCTATTGCTGAAGAAAGGACATACTTCAGACACAGGTCTTAGAGCAGTGGATCTGGTTAGTAGCTCTCAGTGTGGGAACTCATGAGTGACATTGTAAACATAGCCAGATACACATGCCTGGCATGGTCATTGATCTTAGAAGAAAACCTACCTCTGTCATATGACAAATGAAATTTTGTACTCTATGCAATTTGATATGTATAACAAATGAAACTCCTTAATCAATGCTACATATGGATGCTATACATATGGATTCTATAAACTATTTTGTTTAATTCCATTCCACAATGGCTCCTAGGCAGTTCTAGGTTAAAAGAACCAGGATAGGATTCACAGTAGATACACATCCATTCAGATGAGATTACAACAGAAAATATAAACATGTTAAAATTTATAAGACTTGAGAAAATGTTTCAGAATTGACCTATCTGTATGTTTAAGTATGAAGTATGATCTAAGGAGATAGTGGTCTAATTAAACCAACAAAAAGAAATGGAGACTTTATAGTTTTTTAATTAATTAATTTGGCTGAACATAAGAAAGTTTTACAAAGTATCAATGGAGCTTATCTGACTTATTGATATTGAGATTTGTGCTAGAAAGTTCCAAAGGCCTTCAGAAACTAAGAAAATGTTGTTTGTTTCAGAATAATTGAACTCTGTCATTTTTCAAAAATTCAGTTGATTGTGAATCTGAGCCTTTAACGGCTGCACCAGCTCTCCAGAAATGTGGTAGAGTTCTGTGAAGCAGTAAAGAAAGATGACATCACGAACTTTGCAGGGAAATGGATGGAACTCAAAGCCATTATGCTAAGTGAAGAAGTGAAGTAACACAGCCTCCCCCCCCAAAAAAAGGTGAATGGTTTCCCTCCTCTGTTGATGCTAACACCAAATCCCCAGTTGGCAGGCAAACTGAGCAACTTTATTATTATATTTATTTGTATCTGAAAGCAACTGTGCTATTATAATGTGAATCTCTTAATGGGCTCTAGAATTGACCTACCACCTATATTCACACATTTTAATTACCATATATGGATGGAAGATATTCTAGAAGAATATAAAATTAAAGGGAAAAATGTGAATCCTAAAACATATTTAGGAATTAACATACAGTTTATTCCCAGAGGTCATAATTTTGATACCTATGTGTCATTTATATGGGCATAATTTGGAGTGATACAAAGGGGAGAGAACAACAAAAGTATTGATAGCTTTATAGAAAAATTTTAGTATAATACCTGAGTTATTGAAATATTATAATAATATATAGTTTACATTGTAAACATATTGTAAATTAAAACATACATCAAATTACTATGTAATTTAGAATATAAAGTTACATTTCTTTTTACCTGCTCTCAACTTTACTGTTAAAATGTGAATCCCTAATTGTGTTTTGGAATTAACTTATAGTTTATTTTCAGACTTTGTAATTTTGATTTATATGTGGAATGTATATATGCATATTTTTGGAGTAATATAAAATTAAAGGGAACAAAAAAGAGAGAGAAAAACCTGTTCAAAGAACTGACCAAATCAGTAAACTTCTGCAGTGAAAAGGTTAAAAAAAAAGACTGAGAGAAAGATGCAAGATAGGACATAACATATATGGCAGAATCTCTGAGCTCTGGGGGGGGGCACGAGGGGTGGGCATGGATGGGGGAATGAGTCTAAATTTGATTAAGAAATGTTGTATGAAATATGCTCAATAAAAATTAACTTAAGAAAAGAAAAGCCATAAAAAATTCAGTTGAGGGTAAATGTACTAATAACGCACGCACTCAAATCAAAACTGCATTGAATGCATCTTCTGAGCCAGGAGTCTCCTGGTTAAGATTTTCTCAATTTTTATGGAAGAGACTTCTGCAGAAGAAAGTTCATTCTTCATCTCTGAACCACAACTCTCTTGCTGTAGTCATTGTATGTAAAAACAAGCCACCAGATGAACATTAAGTAAGAAATGTGGGCATGCAAGCTGAGTATGGGAAGGCATGGCTTGAGAGTGTCTGGGTTCTTAATGTTTTTTTTTGTTTTGTTTTGTTTTGTTTTTTGTCAAGATGGTGAAATAGACCCCCTCTAGCCTAGCCCATGGCTATATTAAATCAATAATGATCAAGCAAACAAACAATGAGCCCTTCTGAAAGAGCAAATACAGCAGCTACAAAGTCCAAAATATTTTTTTCTGTCAAATCAAAAACTATGGTGAACAATGTAAAAGGGTACTGGCCCTGATTTCAAGTCTATTGTAACATTAAAGAAACCAGAACTCGTTCTGTAGAAGTATTTTATGACTTTAGGGAAGTTCACCCAATGGTATATGTAGACTGGCACATAGGGTTCAATGTCCCTGAAAATTGCATTACATAGAAAACAATTCTAGTTCCTTTCAAAGGACTGGACAGAGGCTTTTTGTAGGATTTACATTTCAAGTTGTTCAGGAGTTACAGGAAAAATAAGGAGAAACAACTCTGGTTACGTATCTGGCTTACTTTTCTAGAAAAAAAAATATATAATATATAGATATAAATATAATTATATATATATATATCTAAATATTATATATATCATATATATCAATTATTTATATTTATATATATATTATATATGCAGCATTCTATGGGTACAGCTGGGACATGACATGAAATTGTTGTACTTCCAGTGTTCTGAGAAAAATATTTTTCATATTGATTTTCATTGTGTTTTAAAGCAATTTACATTTATACCAGTAGTACATAAGGGTTCCTCTTTCTACACATCATTGTTATCATTTGTTTACCTTGCTTTTTGGAGTGAGATAAAACTCAAGGGGGGTTTAATTTGTATTCTTCTGATGGATAAAGAGGTTGGATACTGTTTTTGCCTTGATTTCCTGATTTTTCTACCCACACCTCTCAAATATTAACGTTACAGAATTGCAGCACCACACAGATTTTATTTAAGATATCTAGTAGTCATTTGTATTTATTCTTTTAACAACTATCTTCTTCGTTCATTACCCCAATTATTGACTTGGAGATTTGTTTTGAGGGTTTAATATTTGCAGTTCTATATATAATCTAGATATTGACCCTGAATATGATGGGCAATTGGCCAAGATTATTTCCTTTTTTTTTTTTTTCCGAGTAGGCTGCAGCTTCATTCTGTTTATTGTTTTTTTTTTTGCATTGCATGAGATTTTTAATTTCCCATAGTTCCTGGTGTTAATTTTAGCATATAGTTTCTTATGCTTCTGAAGACTGATTTCCCTACAGCCCTGCATATCTGAAGAGTCTGCCCTTTGTTTGCCCTGAGCAGTTTCAGTGCTGCAAGTCATACATTAAGGTCATTGGTCTATTTTTGAACCATTTTTATGCAGGATTATAAATATGGTTCTACTTCCATTTTACTTCCACATGAGTATATCTAGTTTTCTTTGCATTACTTTTGAAGACACCATTTTTCACTCCAATTCATATGTTATTTTAATAGTTGACTGGAAACATTTAACATTTAATACAAAGAAATACTCTTTCCCAATAAACTATTTAACTTATCCAATAGCTCAGATTTGATGATTTTTTTTGACGCTTTTTTTCTTAAAGACTTGCATTTTGCCTCATGAGATTTGTTCAGTGATTATGGTAGCTAATTAATGTATAATTTTTATCTTATCTTCTTAAAAATGATGAAAAGAAAGGACAGTGCTTATGCTAAAAATAATATCATTAAAGATATGTTTATAGTGTAGAGAAATATCATACAATATTATATTGTACGCTACAAGTTATATAAAAATTAATGCTTTTGCATTTTGATATTTTTTGCCAAACTTAAAATGAATTTTCAGTGTCATAGTGTTACAGGGAGGACATAGAAATATCTTTTAATTTGAGATTTTCAGAGAGTGACTTTACCTGCTTGAGGGAAAAATCACTTCTAACCTTGAAGTTTCAAATAGCTGAGACTTTGGTGCCTATCTGTCCCTGGGCTTCTAAAATCCTCTGTCTACTAGAAACTTGTGTGAAAAAGAAAAGAAAAAGAAAAAGAAAAAGCTAGAACTCTAATTTGTAACAGTGCTAAGTACTTTGATATATTACTTTTGAATCAGATACCCCTTTAAAGGTAGAAATGTCAGTTAAAAATCAAACAGGCTCCACATATAGGGGTATTAAGAAGATAAAATGAAAGAGTGAGTTACTGCTGACCCAAACTGCTGCAGGGCTTCCCATTTGTATTCCAACAGATTCCTTAAAGGAGCCTTTGTTAACAGATGACTGACACAGATTTGCATTTAATTTCCTTAGAGGGACAGAAAATCCTAAACCATCAGTTGTTTTAGAAAGTAGGGATTGATCAATTAATAATTGAATCCACAATGACAAGATAATCTCAGTTCATTGAAACACTTGAGGAAGAGTCAAAATATTTTTCCAGTAGAGGTTAGAAGTGATTGTCACTGATGCACTGTTGGTACAATATGGCTTAAGTGCTTTGGCCAGGATTTTAGTGAATGTATGGCTGTGTGGATGTGACACAAAGAGATACTTGATAGTAACAGTGTGACGAGTCAACAAAGTAATAACTACAATGATAAAAGTTTGCCAAGAATTCTATACCTATTGCATGTGTTCAACTATAAGACCTGTAAGTTATATACTGTGTATGTTATCACTAAAAGTTTAGGAAGAGTAGAAAACTCTGAACTCCGGGAACAAGTTGTTTTTACAAAAGGTAATACTATGATATACATATATAAATTCTTGTAAGAATACTGTAGACATTTTTGCATTAACTTTTGCTTTTGCCTCTAAGTTGTTCTTTTATCTTCTATACTTTATTTTCTATATTGTTTCCTTTAATTCCTTAAAATGTAAATCTGAAGATTAAGCAGGAGTCTGTACTGTACCCATTATAATCAAGGATTTATTTTTTTTCTTTTTTGGTCCTTTTGAGTCAGGATCTCCCAGTTGTCCCTGCTGGTCTGGCACTCACTATGTGCTGGCTCAATCTCATAGAGATCCATTTGCCTCTCTCTGCCTCCTGAGTGCTGAATTTGAAGCATGCACCACCAAACCCAGCCATTTTTTCAAATTGTCTTTGTTGCTTTATTGTTAATAATAAAGTTAGAATTCCGGATGAAATGGAGGGATGATAAAGAACGAGATAGCTTTATTAACTATGAATGGAGGTTATATGTGGGGGTTTTAAGAGGTCTGAAATTTATAGGGGCCCAGAAAAATACCAGAAGGTGGTTCCTGCTTTCTCATGTGGTTTCCTGCCCTTCCTGGTATCTGGGGAGGAGAAATGGGGAGTTCATAGGGGAAATAGGTTTCTTCTGCAAGGCTGTTAGGGAACCAGTGTCTTCTGCAAAGTGGTTGATAAGGAACCAGATTTCTAGGCTAGAGGCCAGGTGATCTGTTCTGTGATAGATGTATCTCCATCTTGGAAGGGGGAAGGCTGATTTTCCTTCATTCCACACACCAAAGACATTTAAAGAAAGGATCAGGCTGGAGAGATGGCCTAGCGGTTAAGAGCGCCGACCGCTCTTACAGAGGACCCAGGCTCGATCCCCAGCACCCACATGGAGGCCAAGAACCTTCTGAAACTCCAATTCCAGGAGAACTCCAGTTCCAGGGGAATCCGACACCCTCTTCTGACCTCCACGGCATTGCACGACATGGGTGCACAGACCTGCATGCAGACAGTACATTCATACACATACAGAAATAAATAAAATTAAAAAAAAAAAAAAGAAAGGATCAGGAGTGTTGTTTCTCTCTTAACTGCTTCAAGCTGAGGGGTGTCATCATAGGAAGAGTTAGTTCTGGGTTTTTTGGAAGAGGGAGTCTTCTGGTGTCATGAAGCAAGAATATAGCCTTAATTTGGTTTGTGGTAGAAGCTTGAGGATTCATATTGGCTGCACATCCTATAAGAATGTTTGATTATATATAGTACAATGGTTTGGAGCAATAGTGGGCTTATTCTTATTAAGTCTAGTATTTTGGAGATAGATAGATGATAGATAGATAGGTAGATACATAAATAGATGATAGATAGATTAGATAGATAGATAGATGATAGATATGCACAGAGATAAGTGATCTTTATTAATCCTTGAATATAGAGTTTGGCATCTTTTTAGATTTTTTTATTTTCTCTTTTCACAAAAAAAGAACAATACAAAACGATAATGAGGAAACAAAGGGGGCGGCAGTGGATTTCCATTTCTTTTCCCTCCCCCCTTCCTTCTTACACTTTCGGGGCTAGTCCAGGAAGCCTTGAGTTTTCAGCTGAGAAAGAAAGCGATTAATCTGGGGAGGTCTCATCCCTAAACTGCCTAGTCAATTTCTAGCTCCTGTTTAGTTATGTTACCCTCTGAAAAGGGTCACCCCAGTCACCAGAAGGGATTCTGGACACCAACCCTTCTGACTTCTTTCATGCTGAAAAGGGAATTGAGTATGGCAACTGGGGTATCCTCCAATCAGTGGTCTATAAAAAGGACCCCTATAAAGGGATAATGATAGAGGGGAAAAATGCCGTTGACTAGTGCCCATGAAACTGAGGTGAAGGCTGGAGTATTTAGGCACATGATCTAGGCAGGGGACCAGGAGAAGTAAGAACAGTGTGAATTCAAATGTCCAATTTAAAAGTCCATTAGAATTTCTTTTTTTTTTTTTTAAATTAGTTTTTATTGATGCTTTGTGCATTTCATACATTTTTCCAATTCAGTTCAGGCTTATTTCCCTTTCCCTCCCCCCCACCCCCACCCCATCCCAGATCATGCATTCTGCCATAACTGTCCTGCATCTTTCTCTCAGTTTTTTTTTTCATTTTTAGCTATAAGTGATAATCCATGAGTACAAGCATCCTTCATGCAAAACCTATCTGCAGGCTGTTGTGCCCAAACACCTACAGCCCCACCATCCAGTGGGGGGTGACAGGTTGTTTGTTCAATCAAGTTGATCAAATGAGTGTCCAGACTACATTGCTGTAGTTTCACCATTCACCCCAATCGCAGCCCTTACATTCTACCACACCCCCTCTTCCGCAGGTTGTTCCCTAGGCTTAGAAAAGGGGCACAGGTGGATGAGAGGTAAAACAGTCCACTCTCTCTGGAGCTGTTGACTTGGACTCTGGTCAATTCTGGCTGTTTCCTTTCATGGGCTGACAGTCTTGACAAGAGGTTTCAAAGCTTCCTTTTTTGACTGCATCCTGACATGCCTCCCCTTACATCATGGACTCTACCTCTGGAACCATAAACTCAAATAAACTTTCCCTTCTAACAGATGTCTTGACCATGGTGTTTCATCACAGCTTCAGAATGTTAATTAATTAATTAAAGGTATCTTGCTCTATGCTGAAATAATAAGAGTGTCTTCAGGGTATGACTTCTCCCAGCTAAGCTTCGAATTTATTAAAAAAGAAAGTCAAAGGGGTTTTCTGCTCCTATAAAACCACAACATACAAAAGCTGCTGTAAATGTGATTTCAGGGGACTCAAGGATCCAACCAAAGATGGCTGCTGAACTTGGCAGTGTCATTCACCTGGTACTGAGTTTGGAGATATGAAAAATGCAAAACTGAGGGGGAGGGGCTTGGTTTTTCCTTTGTAATTTCAGAGAGCTGCTTAGTCCAGACAATGTGTGAGAAGACCCTGATAGGGCAGAAAGCACTTGAAAGCCATTTTATTAAGCTGTGAAAGTGAATCCTATGTTAGAGTTGGCAATCCCAAAATGTTGAATATGCTAGAGCCATGAAACATCCCCAAAGCAAAGCTGCATACAGGGAGTGGAATCAGCACGAGGGAACTATGCACACTGCAGGCAGAAAAAAAATGGAGCTTAGTCCTCTGACCCATTTACCACTAAAGATCCAGATATCACACATGGGGCTATAGGATTTGGTGTTTTCTCTACTGAGATTTATTCTTGCTTTGACCTGGTATTTCTTCACTGTGCCCCCATTCATCCCTTTTGAAGTAAGAATGTGTATTCTGAACAATTGTACGTCGGAAGGCTGTGATTTGTATATTTGATTCTACAGAGCATTACAGTTACAGAGATCACTGTACGTCTCAAAAGACACTTTGGACATTGGATTTCTGAATAATGTTGAGAATGTGAAAGTATATGGGGATATTTAAAGCTGAACTAAGTGTATTTTGTAATATGATATATTCACAACCCTGTGGAGGGCAGAGAGTGGATTGTAGTAGTTTGAATGAGAAACATGAATTTGCTCATGAACTTGTTCAGTTTGTGGCAATGCCTGTGGGAAGGTCATGGAAAATTTAGGAGGTAGAGCCTTGCTGGAGGAAGTACATCATTGGGGTGTATACTGAGAATTCATAGCCTCATCTCACTTTCACTTATTTTCTTTGCTTCCTTTGACACCGGGTGGCGTGGTTTTGACTCGCTGTCAAACTTCTCTGCTACAGGATGAACTTTTCTTGCTCTGGAGCCATAAGCCAAAATAGACTCTTTCATCTATAACATGCTGTGGTCATTGTTTTGTTACAGCTACAAAGCAGTGGATCCCCAAGATTCATCTCTTTCAGCTTCACTACTAAGGGCCCTGTGACCACTACTTCATGTTCTTCCCTTCCTGTCTGTTTCCATGATGGACTGTAATACCAAACTGTGATCCAAAATAAACCTTCCTTATTTCTTTTGTTGGGTAGTTTTGTTACAGAAACAAGAAAAGTGGTATCACATGAGTTGACCTTCATTTTTTTTTTTTTTTTTTTTTTTTATGAAAACAGCGGCTTCCCTTAGTCCCAGCTGGTCTGGAGCTTGCTACGTAGACCAGGCTGGCCTTGAATTAACAGTGTCAGTCTGCCTCTGCCCCTCACATGCTGGGATTACAGGCATGCACCGACATGCCTGAGGACCTTCAGTTTTTTTTTTGTTTTTTGTTTTTTTTTTTTTGTCTTTTCAAGACAGGGTCTCCCTGTAGCCCCAGCTGTCCTGGAACTCACTCTGTAGACCAGGCTGGCCTTGAACTCACAAAGATCCGCCTGCCTCTGCCTCCCAAGTGCTAGGATTAAAGGCGTGCGCCACCACGCCCGGCCAAGAACCTTCAGAGGACCTTCAGTTTTAAATACTTCATGATATTTTGCTTTGGAAAAAATACATTTTATGAAATATTTAATGTGATATATAATCCTGAAGTAATTTCCATGGTTCTAAGGACTTTCGAATTATTAAATTAGTAATTAGTAATCTAAGCCCCATGACCAATCTCATGTCTAAGGAATATAAATTTGCTTCTATATCATGCATATTATGTTAGACTGAGAAATGTTCATTTCTTTCCTCAGAGGACAGGAACTGGTGAGCATGTCCTCTAATTGAATGCTTTGTGCTTTCCTAGCCAGTAAATAACTATAGTAATTTTAAGAGAGCCAGTTGCCCTCATGTCAATGATGCTTTGTCAAATGATGTGTCAAGTATAAATTTTAATTTAAATGTTGTCAGCACAACATAAACAAGTTGTCAATTATGGCTCACTTGTCAACCATCTATACTGACCTGAAGAATATCATATTTATAATTAATCATCTCCAGAGATATATTCAGGTTTAATTCTGGGACTCTAACTCTGTAAATAAATTACTTTTGTGCACCTTATTTCAGATAGTGATTTATAACTTGAAATGACATTCCTTTTATATTTTTCTAAAATGTAATGCAAAAACTGAAAATATAACCATAATGCCATTTTATCAGATATTCTCCTTTTTTCTCCTTTATAAATCTAATTTTAGAGATAAATTTATTATAGCAACACATTATACCAGAGTACAAAATTATAACTATGAGCATCAATATATATGCAATATAATAAATCAAAACAAAAATATGTGGAAAATGTCTTATTCACTAATCTCCATAGACTATTTTAACCATTTTTATTTTTGAAAAATAAATTTACATTATGTCTTGAGAGAAGTGATGGTTTTATATTTTAATTATTGAACTTAATATATACTTACAAAAGAATTTAATATACTATGCTCAAACCTGAAAACTTATTTTTGGAATTTATACTAGTAAAATAACTTTTTTTTGTCTTTTCGAGACAGGGTCTCTCTGGAGCCCCAGCTGTCCTGGAACTCACTCTGTAGACAAGGCTGGCCTTGAACTCACAAAGATCCGCCTGCCTCTGCCTCCCAAGTGCTAGGATTAAAGGTGTGCGCCACCATGCCCGGCTTAAAATAACATATTTTATAACAATGAAATCTTAGGTTTATGTGTATTCATGGGAAATACATGAAGGTTTCTATTTCTACTTTGGGTGTGTAAGGTTTTATCAAGCATTTATTCTCAGGTTTGACCTCAGTGAGAAATGACATTATCAGAGTTATTAGATAGTCAACTGCAGAAAAAATTCCAAGCATAAGTCTTTTATCTGAAAACTCTGAACAAAAATACACAGATCAAAATTTACCCAGTCTCTTTCTTCCTTGAAGCTCCTATCACATGTATCATATAATACATTGTTTCATAAGCACAAATTCAAATTTCTTTACATAAAATATTCACAGGTGAAATAATTATTAAAATAAATATTTTAAACAAGTATACACTTTTCATAATACTAAAGAAAATGAGCAAAGATGTTAAAATTTTCAATGTATAATTAACCCATATGTAATAGATGCTAGTATGTGATCAGAAACAAGGGAAAACATTTTCTCAGATTTTTGGAAGATACCTTCCAACCTCTCCTAAAGAAATTGTGAAAACAGATAACTGCTGTGAAGGGCAGAGAGAGTCTCTATCAAGCAAGGAATTCTTGGTAGATTAACGAGGCTCCAGTGGATGAACCCGTATTATAGGACATTTGAGGACACATATTGTACCCTATTATACATATATAGTAGATTATATATTCTATTATTTTATTTATTTATATGCATATGTAATATAGTATTAGTTTTATGTATACATATAATACACTACATTAAATTTGGCAGAGGGAGGAGTTTTTCAGATAGAGGAGGGGATCTAAATACCATCAAATTCCATTGTAAGCAAATCACAGAAATCCAATCAAAAGAAAAAGCAGATAAAGATTTTGTGTATTTAAATCCACATCTGCCTATCAAATCTTCAATTTATGTATCACTTAGCTCTATATCACTCATCTATCCTTATATCTTTTAGTTTTTAATTTGTGAGTTGAGGCATATGGACCTATACAGGAATTATTTACAACAAGAAATGTTATATTTCGAAAAAGACTCTAAATTCTCATATGCAAATACATGTGCACTAGAGAAGCCTAAACATACCAACTCATGATTCCTAGATAATTGCTTGACTTTTCTATTCTAACTAGAACCTGGGACCAAGAAAACTATCATGGAAGGAAATACAGAGATCTGCGCTCAAAACCATTTTCCTAATACAATTATGATATTTATCTGCAATAGATGCCATTTAAATCATTGCAGTTTGGCAAAATTAAAATGCATGAGGAGGAGATAGGTCTTAGATGCCAACTAAATTGTCTTTCAAATCTTCAAAGTCTAAATTACATTATTTTGGGCAGATGGCTTTTCTTCACGTCTGAATTATTAAATAAAAAAGCAATTTAAACAACTAGCAATTCATGATAATAAAGAACATAGAACAGAAAAGGAAGTGTGGGGGGCAGATATGCTCAATGTAAATGTTATACTCCTCTTAAGATGTCATGAAATCCATGATCATGTGCAAGAAATATATGCCAATCATTATTTTAATGCAATGATGATCGTATGTGAGTATTTCATAATGTATCATTTCATTAATCATATTCTCAAAAATATTATGCATCTGGCATATAACATTTATTTCTGTGTACTATACCACGATGTCTGGTACGTTTTGTCATTCTCTTAGAAAACTATGCAATCATGGGCTGGAGAGATGGCCTAGCAGTTAAGAGTGCTGACTGCTCTTACAGAGGACTCGGGTTCGATCCCCAGCACCCACATGGAGGCTGAGAACCGTCTGAAACTCCAATTCCAGTTCCAGGGGAATCTGATACCCTCTTCTGACCTCCGCAGCATTGCACGACAGGGGTGTACAAACTTGCAGGCAGACAGTACATTCATACACATAAAGAAATAAATAAAATTAAAAAAAAATTAAAAAAAGAAACCTATGCAATCCAATTCCTTGCCAAAATGATATTGCCACTTTGCTTTTCACTCTTTCTCTTTCAAACTTACAGAATTAATTTAAAGTATGTGATCTGTGACTATGGTGTTGATCCACTGGTAACTGTTTACCTATTTATATGTGTGAGGGTTTGTGTAAATTCACTGCCAGACTTTTCTTCTGTTTTTACCTTCTGCACATTTTTACTGAATTTTTGTACATTTCATACCTATGAAGTCTAAGTTTTACACTCAGATGTCCCTTAGGAAATGTTCCCTCACTGGATTCTAGTCAACTCATCTATAATCACTCACTTACAGAAGATGGATTATCCCTCACCCAGCAGTAATCTGTTGCCACTAGTTACTTGGCTGAGGTTGGGGACTGTTGCCTGTTTCCTCAGTTCTAGTCTGGGTTTTTGTCTGATTGAGTCTGCATGGGTCTTGTGCATGCTATCAGCATTACTGTAGGTTCATATGAGCAAGGTCCCAGAGACTTGGAAGACTCTGTTTTTTAAAAGTGGGAAAAATGATGGGCTGGAGAGATGGCCTAGCAGTTAAGAGGTCTGACTGCTCTTGCAGAGGACCCAGATTTGATCCCCAGCACCCACATGGTGGCTGAGAACCATCTTTAACTCCAGTTCCAGGGGAATCTGACACCCTCTTCTGACCTCCGTGGCATTGCATGACATGGGTGCACAAACCTACATATAGACAGTACATTGATACACATAAAAAATAAATAAAAATAAAAGTGGGAAAAATGAAGAGATATGTTCTATACACCAAGATGTGTTTAAGTTTCCCAATATTTTAAAAATTATAGATGAGGTTTTGAGCCTTTCTAAGATTTAGAGATCGCCTTCCAATAAAGTCCGGCATATAGTCTCCACTGTGTTTAGGATGATGAATCCAACAATAACTATGGGAGTAGGTAGTCTAGGACAGAACGTATGTCCAATAAAGCTCATGGCTCACTGTTTATCTTGCTTTCTTGCTCCAGAAATGCATTGGCCCTTGCAATCCTCTATTGCTTCCCACATGCTCCCTGACTCATTTCTTAAACCTAATTGTGTGATGACACAGTAGTACCTCTGTGTCTAAGATTTTGTATTAACAGTTTGCCTATGCCAAACAAATTTTATCAAAGGACATGAGATATATTTTTTGTCTAATGGTAAGTGATTTTGGTTTTGCCATTGATTTTATGCATAAAGATGGAAAGAATGTCTACAAATTTGGATATCATCACTGATACCATTCTCTGTTCACACTCATACAGTTGACTGTCAGGTCTTGCTGGTTTGCCTCTGAACTTTCTTTCTTTTCTACATCATGCATGTACTTAGGCAGCCCATGCCATGTCTATGTACTAATGTAGTGTGTCACTTGTCATTCTAAAACTCTGTACTGGACAAAAATAAACTGATTTGAGCATTCCACCTCTTCATCTGCTTTATATGAAGTATTGTTTAAAGTATTGCCATTTGTGCTTTACCTTCAGTCTTGAGTGGACCAAGCTCTCCATGAATCCTGACACTCACAGCTTGGAATGGGGAAGAGGCTGTTTGTGGTGCAGAGAAGGCTTATATTAACACCTGCACCAACCTGGACCATTACTGTTCATTAATTTCATTAAACACATGTATGTATAAAGTGAAATATTAGCCCACTTCAACAATGAAACACACAAAGCTAAATGAAATATCGGTTCAAGACAGATAGAATGCCAAGATATGATGATACACAGAATACTCATCAGAGAGACAGGACATTTTACAGGGTTTATTTCTTTTTTATATATTTTATTTATTTATTTATGTGTATGAATGTACTGTCTGCATGTAGGTTTGTGCACCCGTGTCGTGCAATGCTGCGGAGGTTGGAGGTCAGAAGAAGGTCTCGGATTCCCCTGGAACTGGAGTTCTCCTGGAATTGGAGTTACAGACGGTTCTCAGCCACCATGTGGGTGCTGGTGATCGAACCCGGACCCTCTGCAAGAGCAGTCGGTGCTCTTAACCACTAGGCCATCTCTCCAGCCCTGGTTTATTTCTTTTTAAAAACTTTTATTTATTTATTTTTTTAAATTTATGTGCAGTATATTGCCTGTACGTGTGTAAGTACATCCATGTAGTACAATACCCGCCCAGTTCAGAAGGTGTTGGATCCCCTAGAACTGTAGTTACAGATTGTTAGCCACCATATAGGTGCCAAGAATTAAACCCAGGTCCTCTTGTAGAGCAATCAGTACTCTTATCCTCTGAGACATCTCCCTGAGAATTCCATTTCTAAAGGGAAATAAAGACAACTGTAAATGATCAGATGAAAACAATTTGGTTTGTTTTAGGTAACAGACATACAGGCATCTTAATTAGGATGAAATTTTAGTGTGAATACAATAATGTCATGGAACTATCAATCAGTATATCTGACCAGAGGGAATGCCACTTATAAGTATTGGTTTTATTTTTGGGAGGCAGAGGCAGGTGTATCTTTATGAGTTCAAGGCCAGGCTGGTCTACAGACTGAATTTCAGGACAGCTGGGGCTACAGGGAGACCCTGTCTTGAAAAGACCAAAAAAATAAATAAATATAAAATAAAATGATATAAACAATGTTTCTATATATTAAATTGATGTGTCAAGTATAGTCAATTGTTCATTATATGTGCGTGTATGTATGTGTGTGTGTGTGTGTGTGTGTGTGTGTGTGAAAGGGGACACAATGGACCTGATTTGGAAAGCATAAGTAGAGAAGTAATCATAATGGGTTCGTACATACATCACAAGAAATGACCTCCAAGGATTTTTATGAATACCTGAAATGCATAAATTAAGGGATCAAAGATGGTAGTACTTTATTCAACAACAAAATATAAGGCACCTTCCATGTACCATTTGCTATTTGTTTCAGTGATAATGGAATCAATTAGAAATAGCCATATTGGCTCTCTCCTTGGAGGAATAACCCATGGCTGATGCCACAAGCTTACATCCTTTACAGGTTAGGAGATGTTATAAGCCACAGTAAGACCCTGTCATATTTAACAGGGGGGGGGGAAATGTAATTCATGGATTAACATATCATCCAAACATATGTGTCTATGCCAAAGTAACCTACCATAACTATTAGTGCTGCTTAAATACCTATATATCTAACTGCTTGTGCTTCATTAGTAGGATTGAAAGGTTACCCCTGGACAAACTGTCAGCCCATGAAAGGAAACAGCCAGAATTGACCAGAGTCCAAGTCAACAGCTCCAGAGAGAGTGGACTGTTTTACTTCTCATCCACCTGTGCCCCTTTTCTAAGCCTAGGGAACAACCTGCGGAAGAGGGGGCGTGGTAGAATGTAAGGGCTGCGATTGGGGTGAATGGTGAAACTACAGCAATGTAGTCTGGACACTCATTTGATCAACTTGATTGAACAAACAACCTGTCACCCCCCACTGGATGGTGGGGCTGTAGGTGTTTGGGCACAACAGCCTGCAGTAGATTGGTTTGCCACGAAGGAGGCTTTTTGTACTCATGGATTATCACTTATAGCTAAAAGGACAAAAAAAAAAAAAAACAGAGAAAAAAAAAAAAAAAAAAAAAAAAACAAAAAAAGGGATGGGGGGGGTGGGGGGGAAGGGAAAGGAAAAATGCCTATACTGAATTGAAAAAAAAAAAAAAAAAAAAAAATAAAAAAACAAATAAATAAATAAAAATAAAAAATAAATGAAATTTAAAAATAATAAATAAATAAATAATCACTAACAGCTAAAAAAAAAAAAAAAAAAAAATAGCCATTCTGAAGGCACTTTTATCTATTACCAGAACACAGGAGTGTTACCATTTCTGGAGAAAACAGCACTAAAAAAAAAAAAAAAAAAAAAAAACCCCGCGAGATCCCCTGACCAGCTGAGGCAAGCGCAGGTAGGTAGGCAGCAGCTGGCTGATTGCTGATTGACCTAATATAGTTAATCTGTTAGTCCAGTTGTCTTTGGCTTAATTGGCTTGGTGGACCGGACCCTTCCCCCCCCCCCCCCCCCCGCCAACTGGGATTATGAAGGCATCTGAAGGAGGCAAGCAAAGCAAGCCTTCAACAGAGTGAAGACTCATTTAGGACGTACATTGGAATACAGACAAGGAGAAGCCCATATGCAGGAACACGAAGAAGAGACAAACGGGAAGGGGCAGGATAATCCCGCATCAAGCTCTACCAAACCTATGGACGATTCCTACAGTGGGATCCCTTGGGGATGGCCCAGGACACAGATATCAGAAACACACTGAACATATTATAAAGAACTACACAATTATAAAGAGCAAACCAAGAACTAAGAAAAGGAATGAAGAAACTGAAGATGACCTAGAGAGAGAGAATGACAAACAGGAAGGAACTGGAACACTGAAAGATTCCAAGCTGAAAAAGATAAGGAAACCACCAGGGAAGCAAAGAGCTACAGGAAGAGATTGAGAAACTCTGAATAGAGGTAGAAATACTAAAGAAATCAGAAGAGGAAATGAAAGAGAAATCAAGCACTCATCAAATCAAGTGGAAAGGAAATGGAAAAAGCCTCAGAAGCAAATGGAGGAAGCAGAACAAAGAATTCGACCTGGAAGATAACACAGACAACTAAAAACCTCAAGGAAAGATTATGAAAAGTTTAAAATACACAAAAAGTGGAACAACCAGGAACTGGGACACTATGAAAGATCAAACATCNAGGGTTTTTTTTATCTTCTTTACAGTGAAGCTAGTTGATACTTATGATACTATTTTCTTATCTCTAATATCAGGAAAAGATGACGATGTGCGCTGCGTTTTATACGGATTTGTTATCTTAGAATTTTTGCTGTCACTATTAATACTGCTTGGTCGGCTACAGACCTTTTTTTCATCTTGTATGCTAGATTTTGTTTTTCTTTAGTACGGACTGTTCTGCGATATTCTACTACTTGATCTTATTCATTAGAAATTTTGATGGATTATGTCTTTTGATTGTGTCATTGCTCTTTATTAACACAATGATGAATGTGCTCAGTCTTTGGTGTGTTTCTTTCACTTTTTTTCCTTTTTCCATTCTTCTATAGTGTTATATTATATGTCTATTTGTGATTGTCCTCTCTATTATTATTTGGTGATGAATCGAAGGTGTCGCATTGCTGTGTGCCAGTTCGCTGTCGTTTTTCCTTATCAGAGAGCATCTATGGCATTTGGGATTAAAGCTCATACTATCATTTTTGCCCATCCTTTTTTCTTCATTCAATTAATGGTTGTCATTGCGTGGTGCAGTATTGACTGCTTTGTGCAGTTGTCATCAAAGGTGTACTGCGTTGTTTGGCGCTTCAGCTCCACTTTTTCTTACTAATCTTGGAATGCAGTGTCTCTTTGCTGCGCTCTGTTTTTTCTGTTCTTATATTCGAGGGATTTTGGGTGTACTTTCTTGTCAGTCCAAAAAGGGTATGTTAATCGCAATACTTGCGTTTTTGGAACCCAGCTACACTGTGGTAATTGTGTCTATCAAGTAATGTCTTCGGTCAATTATGTCAGGTTTAACATACTTTTTTTTTCTTTCTATAATAGGAGGACGAATATTGTCAATTGCAGCGCATGGTAATGGGCTGTTTCATTGTTTAATTCCATTCACAGATTCTTTCAAGGAGTCCGTCGACCTTTTTTCTAATCAGCCGATGCTTGCGGGTGCTGTCGCTAGCAGTCTTGGGTCTTGGGTCTTTATATCCAGGATATTGCGTGTAGGTTGACGTCCGTCCTCTAGTTTAGAATGTTATGTGTTAATAGATCCGACAGGCAGTGTGAAATTCTTTTTTTTTTTTTTGTCTTTTGTTCTTTTGTTTTGGTTTTCGTGCGGTGGAAGTAGGCTGTGAATGAGTTGTGCGGGGTTGTTGCGTCGTATGTTAGTTCAAACAGCCATTATTTGTCTCCATTAGGTTCAGTCTTCCATTATTCTACGTATGAGGGGCAATTGGGGTTTGGTTAGTCTATGATAATTGTGAAAGGCTGAAATAAACATGGCAAAGCTGATGTTATAACATTGTAGGTGGGAAGTGAGTCTTGAGGTAACATGCTAGGAAGTGGTAATGGCTTGGATTCCTATCGATGGCTCCTTTTCGTGTTCATCAGGGGATATTGTGTTGAGGCTTGATAGTATATATATGGTATCCAAGCTTACCAAGGGTTTGTATGCTTGGTTCTTTCCAATAACCGTGGGTGTACTCAGCGATGTAAAGGACTAGCGTGCGGTTTGCTGTCTAGTGTTATATTGACGTGATATTCCTTGTTTCTAGATGGTTCTCCGCTCATTCGTATCTTATTTCATTTGTCATATTTGTATGTGCCTATTGCGGAAGCATCTTCTTATTCCCGATTTGTCTTTATGGTCATATGTTTTAAGAGTGGGATTGCTTGTAGGTGTTTGCGGGCTTTCCTTAATGATTAGTGATGTTGACATTTGGTGTTTCTCTTTTCTCTTCGTTAAGCAAGTTGGTTGATATACTTGTGTGGTGCCATTGTTTGTGGGTCTCTCTCGCTTCTTGGGTATCCTTTGTCCCTGAATGAATACTTGGTGGGTGAAGTATGTTCTTTCTTTCTGGGTGTCTGCGGGTTGGTCTCTTTTTGGGGTTGAGTTATTGTTCGTGCTGCTTGATGGCATAGGCTGGGTTATTTGTTGGCAGTTCGTTATATCTTTGGGTGGTGGGGTTGTCCCTCTGGTGGGACGTCTTCTGGTGTCTTTATCCCTTTCAGTTGAAATGTGAAGTGTGTGCGTTTTGGTCGCACTGGGTTGTTTTAAGTTGGTGGGTGGGGTGGTGTGTTTCTGAGTGCATTATTCATTCGGTGTAGTTATTCTGTGCAGTCCTGCTGTCTGATTTCACGGTCTTTCCTGGAGCGTTGGAAGCGATCGCTTTGTGGTTAACTCGAAGAGAACGAGCTCTACAGAGGTCGTTTGATCTCCAGACACGATGGCCAGCACGAGCGTCTCGAACCTCAATTCCAAGGACGAACTCCTCCACAGTTCAGGGGAATCCGGATCCTTTTGAATCCGGGCATGTGCCGACAGGAGTCACAACTGCAGCAGACGTCAACTTGATACCCAGGCCCCGAAATAAATATAAAATTAAAAAAATTAAAAAAAAAAAGAAGTCTTTATCTCCATGCATATTTGTCTTATAGTCTGCTGCGAGACTTTTTTTCTATTTTCAGGGCATTCAGAAGTTTTGGGTGTTACACGATGAGAGATTTTGATTCATCCGGAGATTGACTAATTATAGATACGAACGGCGAGACAGGGGTTCATTCCATTTTCATAACAAGGAGTGGATGATCCAGTTCTTATGCCAACCACTTAGTGGCTAGTCTTATTCTCATTAAATGGTGTTCTTTGTGGTCGGTTGTCAAAGTATAAAAAAGGAATAGGACCTGAAAATGATAATGTGACATGAAGACTTCTGCAGATCCCTTCACTTTTGTTCCATTGTTCAACTGTTCTGTTTTTGTGGCAGTACCACGCTGTTTTAATGACTATAGCACTATAATACAGTTTGAGTCTAGATATAAGAGGCATTCCCGTGTAGCTCTTTTCACCTCCAGAGGTTGTTTTGGTATTGGTTTTTGTTTTTTTCCAGATGAATTTAAGGATTTTTTTTTCCAGTCCTGTGAATAAACTCTTGGGATTTTGATTAGAATTATGGTTAATCTGTTAGCAGAGTTCCGTAGAATAGGCAAATTTTTACATTGTTAATTTTCCCAACCCATTAGCATGGGAGTTTTTCCATCTTCTGATGTCTTTTCAATTTCTTCTTATAGGTTTAAAATTTTGTTGTAGAGGATCTTTGGTGTGTTTGGTTAGGTTAGTTTCTAGGTATTTTTGTTTTGAAGGCTATTGTGAGTGAGAAGGTCTTTTTGAATTCTTTTTCCAGTTGCTTGTTTTTGGGTAAAGAAAGGCCATTGAGGGCTGGAGAAATAGCCTAAGTGGTTAAGAGCACTGTATGCTCTTACAGAGGTTCCAGGTTGGGTTCCCAGCATTTATATGGTGGCTAACAACCATGAGTAAGTTAGCTTCAGTTCTAGGGGATTCAGTGTTTTCTTCTGACCTCTGCAGCATCTCATGGCAGAGGTTGTGACAACCTACATGCAGACAGATTTCATATACAATACAAAAATAAAAAAAAATTAAAAAGAAAAAGGGCATATGAGAGTGTTTGTTAGGGTGGTTAATTGTTGTAGTTGCCGATATTGCTGGCTGTATAATTTTTCTAAAAGTTTTCTGGTGGGGTTTTTAGCAATCTTAGTAAAAGCGATGATTATTCAGCAACATAGGGATAGCTTAACTATTTCTTTTCTGATTAGTACTTTAATTTCTTATTCTTTGCACTTATTGCATCTAGACGTGTTTCAGCACTAATATTTGAAGATAAAGATGGTGACAGGAGGGCAGCTTGCCAAGTTACTACTTAACGAGATGTGTTCTGTCATTTACATTTTAGGATGTATATGGCTGTGGGTTTCCTGTACACAGCCTTGATTACATTGAGGAAAGAACCCTCCAATCCAATTCCCCCAAGGACTTTAAAAATAAAGGCATATTGTATTTTATCAAAGACCTTTTCAGCATACATTGAGATGATGGTAGGTGGTTTTTTGTCTTTCATTCCATTTATGATATTTATTGATGTCTAATGATTTTTAGTATGTTGAATTCCTGAATATTATGGTATGAAACCAATTTTGGTCATAATGTATGATCTTTTTAAGTTGGGTCTGTATGTGATTTTGCAGTATCCTGTTTAGAATTTTGAGATCTGAGTTAATTAGGGAGATGGGTCATTATAATGTTCCACATTTTTTAGTAATGTATCTATATGCTGGTAGTGTGTGGTGTGGTAGGATAGAGTGTCTGGGGGTGTCATGGATAGTGAATATTGGACGGGAAATCCTTGATTGTATACTCTAAACGTTTTAGTATTAATGGTTGTAGGTCCTTTTTGAAATGTTTTATAGATTTAAGTGTGAAAGTTTGGGCTGGGCTTTTTTTACGTTGGGAGGTTTCTTATTATCACTTCAGTTTCTTCATGTATTCTAAGGGTCTAGTTTAAGCTGCTGATCTTCTTCGGTTGGGCTTCTGGTGTCGAAAAAAAAATAGAAAGAAATACCCAGAGATAATTCAGAAGTATGCATTAACTATTCATAAATATCAATAGTTTTCAACATTAGTAAAAAAGTGATAGGATTTATGATTTATACAAGTATAGATTTTTGGATTTTATCCTTGAATTGTATGTGATAATTTCCTTATTTATTTATTACTTAAAATATTAAGAGATACTAGCCGGGTGTGGTGGCACACTTCTTTATTTTTTTTTTTTTTATTTTTTATTTTTTTAATTTTTTTTTTTTTTAGCGTTAACTGAGTCTGAGGTCTGTCTATCTTGTTTATATCTTTCAAAGACCAACTTTTGGATTCATTGATTTTTTTTTTTTTGGTATTGTTTTCTTTAGTTTCTATTTCATTGATTTGATGCTATGATTTTTGGTTATTTCTTCTGTCTGTTGCATATGAGGTTGTATCTGTTGTTGGCTCTCAAGTGGTTTTAGCTGTGTGATTGATCATTCAATTGTGCTCTTTCTGTATTTTCTAATGTAGGCACCAGGGTATAACTTCTCTTAGGACTGCTTTTAGGTATCACATAGGTTTTGTCATGTTGTATTCTGTCATTGTCATTTGCAGTTTCAGGAATGCTTTTACTTTTTTCTTTATCTTTCCTTCGACTTCTTATTCAAGATGTTGTTGTTTAGTCTTCACATGTCCTTGTAGGTTGTAGGGATTACCCTGGTGTTGAACGTTGAGCTTTGACTTGTGGGTCTGAGTAATGCATGAATTATTTAATCTTTTTAGTATTTTGTTGGAAGCTTCTTTGATGTTCATACAGTATGTGGTTGAATTTTGGAGAATGTTGTGGGTGCTGGAGATTGAAGCTGTATTTCTCTGGTATTAGGGTGGATATTAGTGGCAGAGTCTATGAGGTATTTGTTGATATCATATCAATTGCCAGTTCAGCAGATGTCTCTCTGTATTATTCATTGTCTAGTTGACCTAATCAAAGGCAGTGGCGGTATTGAAGTTCCTTACTATGAGTGTACTGGTTTTAGTGTGTGACTTGTGGTCTGGGAGAATTGACTTTATAAAGTTTGTTGCACCAAGAGTTTGGGGCATATATTTTATAATTGTGAAATATACTTGGTGAATTGTTCCTTTGATAAAATGTATTGGATTTCTTTGTCTCTTCTGAATTCTGTTTACTTTGAAGTCTACTTTTTGTCTGATATGTAGATTGAGGAACAGCCGTGTTTCTTTTTGGTCCATTTGTTGAAGGGATATTTTTTCCATCTTTCACTTTAAGGTGTTGTATGTGTTGAAGGTAAGATGTGTTGGTTTGTGAAGCGATAGGTGTGGATTCTGTTTCTAATCATATGCAGTCTATGTCTTTGGTTTGGGGAATTTAGTTCATTAGTATTTTAGGTTATGACTGATAGGTTTTGTGTTGCTTCCTTTTGGCTTGTTGTCCATTTGCAGTTTGGGTTAAGTTTCTACTTGTCTGCAATTGTGCTTTTATTGATTTCTCTTTTAGGTGCCTGGAGATGGTTCCTCCTTTCTGTCTGTCTTTTATTGAAAGTTCTTTATAAAGTTTCTTCTGAAGGTTGGTTTTTCTGGACATGTAAATTTTCAACATTGTTTTGTTATGGAAGGTTTTTTTCTCTCCTTCACTTAATTGAAAACATTTATTTTGTGGTATAATCACTGGTTGGCATCTATTGTCTTTAAACTGGGAATGGTTTGCTCCAGGTTCTTCTTAGTTTCATAGTTTTGCATTGAGAAGATAGTTGTAATTTTGATAGGTTTTCCTCCATATGTAACTTATTTTCTTCTCTAGCAGCTTATTTTTTTTATTAATTTATTTGTTTTTGTTTTGGGTGTTTTTTTTTTTTTTTTTTTTCTCTGTCTTTTTTGAGTCTTGATTTTTCTTTTCTATTTGGTGTTCTTTGTGCATCTTGTATTTGTATTGGTTATGTTTTTCTTGTTTGGGGAAGTTTTCATCTATTAATCTATTGAAAATCTGATCAATACCACTCTCATGGGTTTTTCTCTTCTTGTGTGTGATGTGAGGCAGGTTTGAATCTTTACATAGTGTCCCACTATTTCCTGTGTTCCACTTTTTGTTTTTAACTTTCATAATCTTTTCTTGAGGTTTTTAGGTGTTCTGTGTGTTATCTTCCAGGTCAATATTCTTTGTTCTGCTTCCATCCATTCTACTTCTGAGGCTTTTCTCCATTTCCTTTCAACTGATTTGAAATGATGCTGTTTGATTTTCTTTTCGATTTTCCTCTTCTGTTTTCTTTAGTATTTCTACCTTATTCAGAGCGTTCTCAATCTCTTCCTGTAGTTTTGCTTCCCTGGTTGGTTTCATTATCTTTTTCAGCTTGGAATTTTTCAGTGTTTCCAGTTCTTCTGATTTGTCTTCTCTCTCTCTAGGTCTTCTTGAGTTTCTTCATTCTCTTTTTCTGTAGTTCTTTGGTTTGCTCTTTATAATCTTGTAGTTTTATTAATATGTTCAGTTGTGTTTCTGATTCTGTGTCCTGGGCCGATCCCCAGGGGGATCCCTGCTGAGGATTTTCCATAGGTTTGGTAGAGCTTGATGGGGGATTATCCTGCCCCTTTCCGTGTTGTCTCTTCTTCGTGTTCCTGAATGTGGGCTTCTCTTGTCTGTATTCAATGTACGTCCTATGAAGTTTCTATGTTGAAGGCTTGCTTTGCTTGCCTTTCAGATGCCTTCATAATCCAGTTGGCGGGGGGGGGGGGGGTAGCCTGTCACCCAAGCCAATTAAGCAAAGACAACTGGACTAACAGTTACTATATGCTTAGGGTCAATCAGAATCAGCAGTGCTGCGTACCTAATGCGTTGCCTCAGCTGGTCTAGAGGGAGATCTCGCGGTTTTTTTTTTTTTTTTTTTTTTTTAGTTTTTTTTTTTTTTTGCTGTTTTTTTTTTATATCATTGGTAATAATTTGTTACTAGGTACTATCAAATTGCTATTTCTTTTTTTTTTTTTTTTTGATTTTTTTTTTAGTGTTAGTGATTTATTCATTTATTTATTATTTTTAAATTTCATTTATTTTTTTATTTATTTTATTGTTTTTAATTCGATGCTTTGGTGCATTTCATACATCATTTTATTCAGATCAGGCATTTTTCCTTTCCTTCCACCCACATCCCAGATATGTATTCTGCCTAAATGTCTTGCATCTTTCTCTGTTTTTTTTTTTTTTTTTTTTTAGTTATTATTTTTATTTTTTTAGTACAAGCATATCCATGTAAGTTCTCGAAAACCAATTAAAAAAAAAAAAAAGATAATGGCTGGAGCTAGAGGACATCATGCTGAGTGAAGTAACACAGTCCTAGAAAAACAAAGGACGAATGGTATACCTCTTCTGTGGATGCTAGTGCCAATTACCTAGTTGTAAATATTTCTCGTTCATGAGAGAAATATTTACAACTAGGTAATTGTAAATATTTACACCCTTGAGCTTTTGTCCAAAGCAGTTGGGAGTGAAGCATATTGGAAACAACAACAACAGAAAGGACTGCATCAAAGAACTGACTGAAACAGCGAACTTCTGCTCAAAACAGTCAACTTCTACATGGAGAATATTGAGAAAGACTGAGAAAGATGAAAAGTATGTTTGTCAGAATGCATGAGCTCTGGAGGGGTGGGGGAATGGGGGGGGACACGGGTCTAGAATTGATAAAAATATATAAATAAATAAATAAAGAAAGAAAGAAAGAAAGAAAGAACTGTGTACATAAGGTGACAAATATCCAGTCAAATTTCTTTATACAATAGATGAGGAACATCTGGAGTAAAGAAAAAACAAAGAAACATGAAGGACTGGGGGGAGAGTAATAGGTGGACAGCAAAAATAATAACAAATCCAAATCCAGATTTTGTACCGTTTGGAATAAATTTCAGTAATTGAAATAAAAAAAAAAAAACCCTGGGATTTTGTGATATAATTCTTTCTAAATTTGGGGGTCGGTGCTAGTACTTTACCAAAGTCTAGGATATGACCAAAATGGAAAAGCACAGAATGAAATCCCATCCCACTGTTGGAACTCTGTTGAAATTTTTCTCTGTACCATTCAACTTCAGTTCTCTGACTCAAATGCTTATTGAAATTGAAAAGTCAAATATAATGGCAGATATAGTGATTTTTCCATTTTTCTTCTTTACAAATTTTAAGGGGAATTTTATCTAATCTATAGATTTTCTAATTGTATTTATTTTTAGTAAATATGTACAATCTAGAAAATAATTCTGATATGTATGTGTATGTATATTACATGAAAATACAAGTAATTTTGTCAACATTATTAATTAAATCAAAACCATAATCAAAATGCTGAAAGTGAAAATTATCTTGATTTTTTTGTTGTTCTTGAGGTCCCTTAAAATTATTAATTTTGTTTGTTGACAATTTCCTGTGCATATATAATGTATCCTGATTATACTCTTTTTACATCTGCTCTTATCTCCTCATTTTTCTGTCATATCAACCTCACACCTATTCATCCTTACCAGTTCTTTCCCCAGGTCACAACTTTTGTTTTTTGACCCATTTAGTTAAACCAGATGATTTATTTACCTATTAGTTTCAAAAAACCCCATCACTTCATCAATTGAATGTAAAGGAGGTGAAACCCAAGAGAGCTGATGAAATGGAAAACATGCTTTAATCTTGAATTCATCAGGGAATGTTCTAGTGATTGGCAGCAAATATATCAAAATTCCTGAAGAACAGTACATCCTTGCTGCTAATCAATAATGCTTATGCTCAATAAAATGAAACAGATTAGTTTGCTAATCTAAAATAATTTCTAAATATACAACTCACATCTAGATGCAATAAAATGATTGGCTGTTATAAAACTGATAATTTGGTATTAATGAAAACTGTTAAGAAATTTGAAGGAAGGAAAAATGAATATACACAGCACTTGTCATTATCATCTTAGACTGTGTTAATTCTAGTTTGTTCTGTATATGTTTATGACATGATCAGTTGAGATAGGAGGAGGGAAGATGAGGGAAAGGGAAAGCAAAAGTGAAAAAAAATATATACATAACTTTCACAGAGAGGGGATGTGAGGGAACAAGTAGACAGCAGAAGTATAAGCAGAAGTATAAGCGGCTGAGTATTGAAACTGTAAATTCAGAAATGTGAACTCCAGAGCACTTATTCCTAGAATATGATATGACCAATTAATAATGTATAATATGACCAATAATATAATACATGCAAATACTTAGTGTGGGAAATGGCCTCTGCTAAGACTTGAGTAACCTTATTTTATTCCACTATTTCATTAATAATCTTCTGCATTTCATAAGCTAGATTTCCAAAGGTGAAACTGAGTGCTAATTATGTACAGAATTGATAAGTTTCTTTGTAAATATTGCTAATAGCACTTTCTTGGAACTAGTGATAAATGCTGCTGTACAGTCATGGCTGAGACTTAAAGATAAGCTGTCTCATCCTTAGGCACTTACTCATAACCAAGTCCCAGAACATATCAGGTTCCACATCTATTCATGACACTGACCCAGACTGAAGACAGGGTAGATTTGGCACTCTTCTAATTTCACAGACAAAGATCACGAACTACGATAAAGTCCCCACCAAATATTGTTTTTGTGGTTAATTTTGTTCAACTTGATTTGATTAAAAACCACCCAGGCAACTGATTAAGCACTCCTTAGGGAATGCCTGTCAGGATGGCACAAGAGCCAGTTAGATCATGAGGCTTTTGACCTAAGCAATGGGCCAGAAACTTGATCTATTCATAATGTGATGGAATTGTTAGATGGTGGTGAAGAGGGGGATGCGGTGCTTAGTTGGAGGAAGTTTTCAATAGGGGCCTGGCCTTGACCCCACGCTTTCTTCTGCATCTTTCTTGCTTTCCCTTCTCTTTGCTTATCAGTCCACCATGCAGAGCTTACCTCTGCCAATTGTTCCCCCACCAGGATATTCTCCTTAAGCACATAAGGACAAGAAACATTGAAGAGAACCTTCTGAGAGTGTCAGCCGAAATAAATCCCTCTGCACTTAAGTTGATTTGTCAGGTATTTAGACAAACTGGCATGAGAAATAACTAATATAATTACTTCACATCAGAAATAACTGCTTGTCAAATGCAGCTTTATACATTGATCAAATGTGAATACATAGTAAACAATGTGAAAACGCAGACTGTTACTATTTTGACAAAACAGCAGCATTGGTCTAGTAGATACATTTTCATCCTGTGATTTCAATATGTGCATTTATATATCTAAGCATATATGATAGACAAATGTATTATCCATATATGAATTGTATATATGTGGGATGCACTGTTATAATATATTCAGGGAGGGAGGAAATTTCTGTTTCTGTATTTGAGAGACAACATACAATATTTTCCTTTCTGTACCTGACTTATTATACATAACATAATATCTTTCATTTCCATTCAAATTATTGTAAATGGTAAGATGATATCCTTGTATTAGGCAAAATACTTAATTATGTCATGTTTTCTTTATCTATTCGCCCCCTACCAGGAACTTAAGCTGATTCCATCATACTTATTGTGAACCATGCAGCAGTAATCATGGTACCTAGTTACATGTTTTGTCTGTTGACTTCACTTCCTTTTTCAATATGCCCCAAGGAAAGGTACATAGATCACATGATAATTCCATTTTCATTTTTAGCAGAATTTCTATACTATCCTCTGTAATAGCTACATAATTCGTATCCCTGCCTATGGCATATGTGTTTCTTTTCTTTGTATTTTTGCTGATATTGTTATTTATGTCTGAGTATAGAATTTTTATTACAATTATACCCATGAGGACATAATTGACAGAGAGATTTCATTAGAAGAAAAGCTTGTTCAAAAACTGCCTCAGCAAAATATAAGCATCAGACTGTATAGATACATGAAAATAAATAAAATTAAATTTAGAAGGTAAGAAAATGTATTTAAGATAATATTCTGTGTCATATTTGCATAACCCATTTGAATTTGTTAATCTTTTTTGTCAAAACAAGAAACATTTATGGATGAGTAATGATACATATGTGGTATGTGACTAAATTTTAGCTGAATGTTCTAGTTTCCTTTCTGTGGTTATAAAAAATGTGAAGGATGTCAAGGCAAGAAATTAAGCAGGAACTTGAAGGAGAAGAGGGAAGAACACAGCTTATTGTCTTGTGTTCAGGTTCCTGTTCAACTAGCTTTCTTATGCAATCCAGTACCACCTGCTCAGGGGATGGTGCATCCCACTGTGCACTGGTTCCTCCTACATCATTTACCCATTAAATCAACCCCCACAGACACTGTACTGGCCAGTTTAATCCAAGCAGTCATTCAGTTGAACATCCCATTAGATCTATAAGGCAGTTGACAATGGTCAGCATCTTATCTTGATAAAGGTATTGAAGAAAGTACAAAAGAAAGAAGATAAGCTACAGGCTCCAAATGAGACTGTACAGCCATCAATACATTACATAGGGAAAGAAGGAGAATAAGTACTGTAAAACTGGAAGGCAATAAAGGATCTCATTTTTCTCATATACTTCTCAGAGTCTCATCTAGAGCAATAAAATGAGAGAAAAGTGATGCAATTAGGAATCAAGAAAGTAAAATTATGCTTATGCTTGAAAGACTCTAACATTTTACCACAGAAATCTTCTACCTTATAAATACTTTGCTCATTGTAGTGGGATACAATACCAAATGGTAAAATGAGTAACTTTTCTCTATGAATAATGATCTTTCAAAGAAAGAAATTCAGAAAAATCATATTCACAAATTGCTTAAAAATAAAATAATGACCAGTAAGGTAGCAAAACTTAGGAACTGAGCTCAATTCCTGGAACATGCATACAGGTAAGAAGAGAAAGGATTTCATGTACTTGGGCTATGATTTCTACAAAAACCATGGCACATGCACACTGAAATACTCAGATGTATACACACCATAGACTCTCTCTCTCTCTCTCTCTCTCTCTCTCTCTCTCTCTCTC
>VZQC01011899.1:563291-577334 GCA_009823505.1 Rhizomys pruinosus | reverse complement strand
ATATATATATATATAGTATAAAAATAAAATTTAAAGATGGTAATCTTAAATGCTTAATAAACCTAACCAAAGAGGTGGACTACCTCTAAAATGAACATGGTTAAGCCACTAAAGAATGAAATCAAAGAAACAATAGAAAGTGGATATACTGGCCATGATCAGGGATTGGCACAGTTAAAATTATGAAAATGGCTGTTACTGAAAGCATTTTACAGATTCCAAACAATCCTCATCAAAATCACAAAGGTAATGTTTACAGATCTAGGTAAAACAGTCCTAAAATTTACATGGAAATGCCAAAAACCCTGAATAACCAAAGAAACTCTAGGCAGAAAGAACAGTGCTGGAGGTATCATAATATCTGACTTCAAATTGTCTTTCAGAGCTGTAGTAAAAGAAACGACAGGACACTGGCACAAAAACAGACATGCAGAACATGTGACTTTAATCTAGGAGGCAGAAATGCCTCAATAATAATTAAAGTTCCCTAAACTTTAACAAAAGTGCTATGACCCTCTGTCCTTCTTTCCCATTTTACCCATTTCATCTGTGGTAACTTTTGTTTTCTTTATTTAATTGAATTTTTATGTGTTTCATACATAATTCTTCAGTCAGTCTTAATCGCTATTAACCCTGCTTCTTCCTTGGCACACTCCCTTGCTCCCACCCCTGGAGTTCACGCCTGTCATTCCTGCTGGAATCCATTGTTCGAAATTAATCTCCTTGCTCACTCCTGAGTGCCAGATCCTCCTCTGAGCTCTATTTAGCCTATCTGAAGTCTCTTTTCTAAAGAAGGCCAGGTTTTCCTCCCCTGACCATCATCTGCTGTCAATATTTCCTCAGGCAAGGCTGGGTTCTGCTACCCATTTCTACAGTTCTGTGCTGGGTTTTTGTCCAGCTGTGCTTGCATGGCTCTTGTGCATGCTGATACCAATGCTGTAGGTTCATTCAACTGTGTCCCATGAGCTTGTAGAATTCATTTCCATTTGCTCTTACATCACCTCTCTGGTTCTTAACTTTTTTCTGCCCCCTGCTCTGCAATGTTCCCTGAGTCCTGGGTGGGTAAAGCTGAATAGAGGCAGCCTGTTCATGGTGAATATTATTCAGATCTACAGGGAAATAAATCAAATGGGGCTTTAAATAAATGCAAAATATACACTTTTGATGGAAAGAGAGTACAAGGAATAATAATGTTGGAAGCAGCACATTTACTGAGGCGGGGGGCTTCATTTGAAAACATTAAAGCAACTAAGGAAAGGCCAAGAGATGTGCACTTAAACAATAAAATTAATATCTTTAGGCCAAAAGGACATGCATCTAAGCCTCTAGTTAAAGAAAAATTATGGACCAGTTCTCTGAACCTTGAAAAATCAAAACATAGAATAACTGCTAATGTGGATGAAGAAAGCCAGGGGCCATCCCAGAGTGGCTCCTGAAGTTGGCAATGTCATTGTTGAGGTGATGGATTTAGAAACATGAAGGACGCAAGAGGAATGACATCATCAATTTTTCCTTCATTGTTTCAGAGAACCTCTGAGACCTGGCAGTCTGGAGGAGGGATATCCTCACATAAAAAAATGCATGACAGACCATTTCATGAAACTGAGAAGGTGAAGCCTAGTAGACAGCAGGGATCCCAAGAAGACTTTGAATATGGTAGGGTCATGGGGTCTCTACCTAAGAGAGATCCACACAGGGAGTGGTACAATCCCAAGATAGAGATGTATGTTGCATGCAGCGTTATTTCCAAAGGGGATGAACCAGCTAGGGACTTTGGAAGTAAAGTCCCAGGAGCCAGTCATGGAACTATAGGATTTGGTGGTTTTTTTCTGTTGTTTTTTGGTCTTGTTTGTGTGCATTATTTACTCACTATGCCCCAATTCTCCCTTTTGGAATGAGAATAAGTATTTGGTTCCATCGTATGTTTGGAGTAAAAAATTTGTCCTTTGATTTTATAGGTGTTTGAATCTAAGAGATTGCCTTGTATCTCAGAAGAGTCTTTGGAATTTGAGACCTTTAGATTTTTGAATGGTATTGAGAATAATATTGAGTATAAAGACCATGGGGACTTTTAAAGGTAAACTAAATGCATTTTGCATTTCATATGGTAATGAGCCTATGGGGTCCAGGGAATGGAATATGATGATTTGAAGGAGAATGTCTCCCCTACATGTCTCGAACTTGGGCAGTTTGCCTCAGTTGGTGGCACTGTTTTGGGAGGCTGTTGGATGTGTAGCTATGTCAGAGGAAGCACATTGCTCAGTGGCAGGCTTGAACATGCTCAAGCCTCCAGAATTGAAGATGTGATAATTTGACTTTCTGATCTGGCTACTTTATGTTGCCATACTCACTTATCATTATGGACTCTCCACTAGAACTGTGAGACAAATAAATTTTTCCTTGTATAAGTTGCCTTGGTCATGTGTTTGATCACAGGAACAGAAAAGTAACAAATGCAGCTATATAACAAAAAACACCATGCCCCAAAGGAGAAATTTCCCTTCAAGTTGTTAGTGAGGGTAGTACAAGAGACTCCATAATAACACAGGCTACTGCCATAATCTTTGATTTCATTCTCCCAGAACCTGGAGTGAAGTCTCTATTGGTAAAGATAGGGCACACTTCATACATAGGACTTGAAGTTTGCTGGAATTGACCAGGAAGCGACCTTCCTGAAGACTAGCTGTTAACATACAAACTGCAAAGGGAGAAAATCAACCAATGGTCCCATTTGGCTGTAAAGCCTAATGAATAACAACTGCCCAGAAAACTATGGCTATGATTGAAGTAGTGGCCATTTTATCTTAGAAAAAAATCAGTAGCTCTCTAATTAGAAATAAGACCCAATGGGAAGGAACTCATATGTAGTACTTTAAACATAACAAAATACATATGTTCAGAGTGGTCAAATATCCCAGAAGAAAACTTACTTTCCTTATATCCCTTGACCAACATAATTTCTAACTGTATTCTAAATATGCATATTCATATTCACAAACAAGTGTGCTTTTCATCCCCCTTCAAAGAAGCTTCTTTTTGCAATAGATTGAGACTAAAACATAGTTCTCGAGTTGGTCAAGTACAAAGACTAATTGTCTTTGAGATGACATCTTCAATGCAACCTCTAAACACAGGAGGATTGAAGCTCTTACTCTCACCTAAGAAGTTTCCTTTTGCAGCAGATGGTGATTAACGCAGATACTCACAATTATATAATGTGTGGAGAATTAAGAGGTTTTAGAGTGCTTATCTCTGAATAGGAAACCCATTTCAAACCTCTGCCTCCCAAGGCTTGTGGATCATTGTGGAACAGAAGGCAGAAAGATTGTAACCACCAGAAGGGGTGGATGAACAAAAGGAAACAGAGTCTTCATACACCTGGTTTGTTACTCACATAAACTCACAGCAATGATGAATGCATGCAAAAGTGTCATGTAACCTCATTCCAGATGAAACATCAGCCTAGACATGGGGATGTGGGGAAGGAACTTTTGGACATTGATGGGTGCTGAGAGAGGAAAAGTCAGTGTTTACAGGGATGGCGCTTTTGGTGGACCCAGTGGTTGGACCCACACTGAGGAACATATGGAGACACTAATAAGATGCTATAGGTCACTTAAGAGAATACACAGGCTGTAACATTGGCTCAGCAGTTAAGAGCATTGGATGTTCCTGCAGAGGATACAAGTTCAATTCTCAACACATGGCAGCTAACTATCATCAATAACTCAGGTTTGGGGCACCCGAAGCCTTCTTCTCACCTCCATGGGCATTATGCGACTTGGGTGCACTCATATACATGTAAGTAATATACTCATACACATAAAAATAAATAAAATATTAAAAAAGCAAATATATTAAATTGTATGGAGGGAATGGGGGAGGTGCAGAGAGGGGATGGGTTTTAAGTACTATCAAATTATATTATATGAAAATTGTACAATTCTATTTTTAAAACTAATACATAGGATATTTTTTTCAGTTATTATTTGGATGACAGGAATTATTTTCAAGTATCTATGATTTTTTATTTAATCTCACAGTGTCCTATACTGTACAAAATTAATGTCATGGCCAAAAATTATTATAAATTGATATCATTATCACTAATATCTCTTTCTTTATTGCAGCAGACAGCACTTCTCAATACAAAGTTAAATTTGATATAATGTGACTAAAATCAAATGTGTCTACAGGTGCTTACCTGTAGGAAGTAGTTTTCTTTATACACATACACACATGCACACACACACACACATATATATATATATATATATATATATATATATATATATATATTCTACTTCCCTCAATTCTGTTATGTTTCTGAAATGTATGCTTAGATACCAGCTAATCTACTGTGATATCTAGAGAAATTATTTTACTTTAATAAATGTCACTGCCTTGCCTCTAAACTGGAAAGTGTCCATGGAAACAGCTATGAAATGTTCTTTGCTATGTAATCAGATAAACACAGGTAGAGACAGTTTATCATGTTTCCAGGAGTATTGTTAGGATTTGATGGTAGAGGGACATTCTCATTAGCCTGGTGATCTAGTTTGTCTTCAATTGCTGTGACCAAACACTCTGACCAACACCAACTTGGGGAGGAAAGAGTTTATTCAGTTTACATCTCCTGGGTCACAGTTCATCATTCAGGGAGCCCAAGGCAGGGACTCAGGGCAGGAAACTGGAGGCAGGAGCTGAAGCACAGGCCATGGAGGAATGCTGTTTACTGGCTTGCTCTCCTGGCCCATGCCCAGCCTGCCCTCTTATACAGTACACACCAACCTGCCCAGGGTGGCATCACCCATAGTGGAGTGGGTCCTCCCACATTGCTCGACAATCAAGACAATACTCCACAGATGTGGCCACAGGCCAGTCCAATGGAGCCAATTCCCCAATAGAGGCTCCCACAACCCAGCTGTGTCAAGTTGACACTAAAGCTATCCAGCACACCTGGTCATCAGGATTTTTTTGTAATTTAGGGCACTCAACAATTAGGTAATGATATGAAGATTCATCCATAAATACTGCCTTTTTAATAAGCAATAAAACGTATCCTTCTATAGTAACCTATATTGTAGTGTTAATATTACTCACCAGAGACCAGAGAGAACATCCCTTAGACATTAAATAGTGCCAATCCTACCCAAAAGACACAGCCTCCAAAAGGAGGCTTCTTCAGTCTTCAGAAATGAAATTTACCACACAAATGGATAAAAATACCATTCTCCTTTACAAATATGTATTTCTCAAGTCCTTGATGAGGAAGGGTAAAAATAAACATTTTGAAGAAATATTTCTACAGGAAGAAAAAAGTGAATTGGAAGAAGTTACCGATCCTCATAAAAAAAAAAAAAACCTTCATAATCATAAAATTTATTTCAATACAATATAATCTGAGAGACCCTTCTTTGGGACTGGAAAGATTCCCTGTGATACACACACAAGATGGAGTGCTTCCATTAAGTCTATTTGTTTCAATAAGAGGAGATTATGCAGTGACCTTTTCTTTAGCTGCCTTGGTTTCTCCATTTTTTATCATTATGCAAGATTTGGTGGAAATCCTTGCTGACACTTGGCTCCTCAGGGGGCAATTAGGAGAGCAGTGAATTTACTAGAAACCGAAAATCATTTCACTTTACTCCTTAAAATGGTAGGAAAAAAAGCCCAGTATTTAGACTGTCAAAACACTTTGCAGTGTCGAATCACAAAAGAATCCGTAAGTGTGCTTAATGAGAATTGCATAAACATTAGAAAATTTAAAGCTATATATCACAAATAAATCAGTTGATTATAATTAATAGTGCATCGTTTGAAGTGCAGAACCATAGCTAACTACATATGTGTAATTTGACATAATCTTATAAGTAAAATTGTTCTTTGAAAATGCTCTGAATTTTTTACCTTGTTCTATTTGGATTTCAGATGTATATATTTTTTAATTTTATTTACTTTTTATGTGTATGAATGTACTGTCTGCATGTAGGTTTGTGCCCCCATGTCCCTGTTGTGCAATGCCAAGAGGTCAGAAGAGGGTGTCGGATACCCCTGGAACTGGAGTTAAAGATGGTTCTCAGCCACCATGTGGGTGCTGGGGATCAAACCTGGGTCCTCTGCAAGAGCAGTCAGCGGCGGTGCTCTTAACAGCTGGGCCATCTCTCCAGCCCTCAGAGGTATATTTTTAAGATTATTTGGCCTAAGTGAAACAAACCAACAAGGGAGGAGGAGGGAGAGGAGGAGGATGAGGAGGAGTAAGGGGGAAGATGATGGAGAAAGAAAGAAAAAAAGGAAGGAAGGAAGGAAGGAAGGAAGGAAGGAAGGAAGGAAGGAAGGAAGGAAGAGAAAGGGGAGGAGGAGGGCGAGGAGGACAAGGAGGAGGAAGATGAGGACGAGGATGAGGACGATAGGGATGACTGAACTTCCTCCTCAAATACAGACTGCAGTTTATTTAGCAGCCATTTCCCCAAAGGAATATGTCTGGTTTTCCACTGACACTGAGATATTTCATTATTGGAATATTTCTTATTTTCTACATGTTTGAAAAACCTGTGAGGGTCACAGGATTTGATAAACATTTTGGAAGCAGGAAATATCCAAATTATTTCTTGAGTCAGGACCACCATCTGATGTGCAAAAAGCCATTTGGAAGCCCTTGCTGGGGTGGATAACCAAAAAAAAAAGGCATTAGGGGCTGGAGAGATGGCCTAGCGGTTAAGAGCGCCGACCGCTCTTGCATAGGACCCAGGTTCGATCCCCAGCACCCACATGGCGGCTGAGAAACGTCTGAAACTCCAATTCCAGGAGAACTCCAGCTCCAGGGGAATCCGACACCCACTTCTGACCTCCACGGCATTGCACGACACGGATGCACAGACTTGCATGCAGACAGTACATTCGTACACATACAGAAATAAATAAAAATTAATTAAAAAAAATTTTAAAAAGGCATTAACAGAAAACAAAACAAAACGAAAACAAACAAACAATAACAGAACAAACATG
This sequence comes from Rhizomys pruinosus, assembly GCA_009823505.1. Taxonomy (NCBI): domain Eukaryota; kingdom Metazoa; phylum Chordata; class Mammalia; order Rodentia; family Spalacidae; genus Rhizomys; species Rhizomys pruinosus. Next base: position 570,326 of record VZQC01011899.1, on the reverse strand, counting down.
AGAGTGCAGCAAGAATGCAGGAAGACTCTCTGACTAGTTTCAGAACTTTTGTGTGCATGTTGGACAGTGGCCGTGTAGGATTATCGAGGGCTTCTCAGTTTATTTTCTGAAGACTATTCACAATACTGTCCCTAGTAAGTGTAACAATACATATCGAGGCCAATAAAAAGGTTCTCTTTTTCTCTATATCCTTGCAAGAACTTGTAAGCTCTTGTCTTTTTGTATAAAATATTAATTATCAGGGAGTACTTCTCTAATTTCTGTATCAAACTAGCATGAAGTTCTGGCACTTCAGACCAGCAATGCAAGTTGACAGCTGATATTCTTTCTGTCTTGAAGTTTCTTCGTTTCTAAGATCCCCCAACTTTTCCCTTATGGGGAAAGAAATAAAACGGGAAAGGTGAGGAAAAAAAGGATAATTACCCAAGCACAGCTGTTCAGGACAAGCCAGTTGTGCTTGTCATTTACCCCATGATTAAAAAATCAGACCCCTAATTCCACCAGCTTCAATGGTGAGACAAGAGATTTTGATAGTTTTCTCAGGACCTAAATAAACAACACTGGTACTGGTGAATATTTGTATCATCTATGTGAATGTGTCTGCTGACTATTGTTTAATAAATTTCAGCTTCAGTTACATAAATTCATAGAGGAAAAACATGTATTTACGTTTTATTTTATTCATTAGAGTTAACCATTTTTAGGTCTTTGTTATGCACATTTTGTTTTGTTGTAACCAGTTCAATCTGACTTCTCAACCCATATAAAAAGCTGATCATGATGTAGCCACCCACGGGTCCAATTTCATTTAAATATCAGTTTATTCCATAAGAAACTAGACACTTTCTGTCTGACGGTCCTACCTGTATCAATGTAAATCATTCAGAGTACAGCCATCCTATACTCAGAGGCTGACCATCTGTAGACACTGCTGTGCTTCAGCCTGTTCTGATTCCCTTACCTGTTGACAGAAACACCCGCCTGACTATTTTCTTTGGTTCACATTTGACAATTTTAGTTTGTTCACGAGCACCCGTATCTGTCCTGTGGAAATTAGGTGCCACTCCTGTCCCGCCTCTGAGCAAAGCCTTGCAAAATTCTTTTGTATCTTACTAATTATAAAAGTCAAAAGTCCTGTGTTATCTGAAGAATCCTACCCCAGCTGCCCCAGATCCCTCTTCTCTGGACCCCGAATTCCTCTCCTACTTTCTTTTGTTTTTCTGTGCACTTTCCCCCCAGTGGCTCTATGCATGGTTTCTGCTGGAGTGATCCTTTCTGCAGAGGTCATGGGTGACCATCTGTGGGCATCAGCCTCTGTTGTCTCAAGGTCTCGCCCTCAGTGACGCAGTTTATAACCAACCCACTGTACACTTACCAACTACTGCCATGGCTCACCCCTGTTTCTTCACTTTCAGCAAAGCTCTTAGCACCAAGATTACTTCCACTACTCCGTGTGATTTTTCGTCTTGCCTAGCATTATCCTTGGCTTCCCTCCAGTGCTTCACAGTTTCAGTAGATTTTAAAATGGCTCTTGGCCATGCACACAGTCCAGTGTTTCTTCAGCACTGAAGATAGTAAGCAAATGGTCACTATCACATACAAAGCAGAGAACAAGGACAGATGTTGATTCCTTGTGTTGTAATTTCTGCTCTACCAGAAGAACAGAGTCACAAGATTGAATGTCATTAACCTAGTTCATGCAGATAACATTCAAATGCCTGTAGCAAGCAAATAAAAATATTTTCCTGTGCTTATGCAACCCCAGTCTTCTCCTCTGCCGCCTCCTCTTCTTCCTTCTTCTTTCTTGTGATTTTTTAAAATTTCATTTTGTGGAACATAAATAGCAAATGTAGCCTATGTTTAAAATCACCATATTTTAATTGTTTTTGGAACTGTGTGTTTATGTACCACAACACTGAACATCACAATTAAAATAATTCTTGATTCTGCACACTGGGTTACCTCTGGTGCTTAGGGAGTGGCTACTATGAAGTGAGTTCATCTTCTGAAATGCCCACTTGGAGAACTAATATCTAGGGTGGAGTTTCACCTAATTGACATTAGGGAGGGATTATATTATGAGAAGTGGCTTAACACTGACATTAATCAGAAAGCAATATCATTCAAGCTGACAACAACATAATTAAATTCTATGTAGCTTTTCAAAGCTAGGTTCTCAGGGGTCTGTCAATACTATGCTGTTTTTAGTAAGTTTATATATATTTTTTTACTTTCCAATTATTTGCATGCTAAGTAACAACAGGTTAAATCCAAATGGATTTAAAATTCCTGATAGACTCTCCTGAAAAATAATTTTACATGTAGATAAACTGCTTTCTAGATGTGTTGCTATTAAAAATAATAGAACCCAATAATAAGATCTCATTTCCTAATTGGAGCACTTGTTCCCCAGCTGGTGGCATTGCTGGAGGAAGAGAGTCACTGGCCACGGGCCTTAGGGTTTTATAGTCTGGTTCTACTTCCTGTTTTGTATCTGCTTCCTCGTTATGAACACATGTGACCAGATGCCTCCCTTCCTGATCTAAATTCATCACCATGATTGATTATAATGCTTCAATCTCTAAAACAACATAAGCCCATCCTCCTTCAAACTGCTTCTTCTCAGGTATTTTGTTATATCAGTGAGAAACATAAGACAATATGTTTGAAGCTTCTTTTAAAAGAGCAGACCATTTTATCCCATACCATCCATTGCTAAATGATGAAGACAAGGGATTCAGAGAGGAAGGTGTAGATTCTTCTTTCTATCAATCCAAACCTCCCTTAGGATTTTCATTTATAAAAACCAAAAGGAGATGATTCCTAAAGTTCCTCTGGATTGTCATCTTCACTGATTCACTGACACAGGGTTTCTACAGAGAATAGTTATTCTTTAGCAAGGAGTGCTGTGGAACTCAGCTCAGTATTTCAAAGTTTCTGGGATGAACAGTATCTCTTTAGGAATGGTGCTGTTCTATAAGAAGAAATATCACTTTACAACTGTGTGAAAGGTATTGATGTTCACATATAACCGCTGCAGAACTCTAGAGTTCCAGGAAATAATCTCGTAAGTTATAACTCTTTGTCTAGAAAGTTAAAACTGAAGTATATAAGATGAAAAAACAACATCACATGCATGCTTCTATGAACACTCCATATGGAGGTAATATGAAAATATGAAGAATGAAGAATAAATTTTTCAAGGTCTGCAGAATGTGAAGGACAAAAGCACACAGTTTCCTAAACTCCACCCTTAATTGGAAAGAGAGGAGGAATCTAATAGCTTAAAAAACTGTTGATATCAAAAAGAAAAATGGACTTAAATTCTGTGTAATTGAGCACCAAGAGACACACAACCAACATAACACAAATGACTATTTCTACAAGGGTTAGGAGCAGACCTCAGGAAATGGTGACCTCAGGGAAGCTTATGACAAAGTCTGACTTTTCATTTTCTAAATTGAATTATTATTTTCCTCATTGGAATGTAAACTAATCAAAATTCATCGTATTTTTATTGAATTCTATGCATTTCATGTATCTTTATCATATTTAGACCCTCCCAATCTGTGCCCTACCATAGAGCTCCATTGTATATCATGCATTCTCTCATATGTTAAAGCCTATCTAGTAAAATTTGTGTATCCAGATGATCCTTGGTGCAAATTCATCCACTGGAGTCATTGAGCTTATTTAGAGTCACACTCTTAAAGAAGATCAACTTTCCCTCACCCAGTAGTAATCAGCTGCCAAAAGTTCCTTTGCTAAAGTTGGGGCCCGCTGTCCATTTCCCCCAGTGTTGAGTTTTAGTCTGACTAAATAAGCCTGGGTCTTGTGCATGCTGTCATCATTGCTGTAATTTCATATGAACAGGTTTCCAGAAGCCTAGAAGCTTCTGCTTCATTATATTCATACACCAACCCTGGCTTTTCCAATCTTTCTGACCCATTCTACAGCAATGGTCCCTGAGCCATGGGTGGTCATGGATGGTCATGGGTGACCATCTGTGTGCATCAGCCTCTGTTGTATGAGGAAATTTCACTAGTAAGAGGTGTATTTTGATCATATTCTTACAGCTTCATACATCTTCAACCTGCTCTACTATTCTCCCTGAACTTTATGACTTTTATTATTTTTCATCTTTTAAAGCACCCCCATGCTAATTTGTGTTCCCCAAATGTTCTTATGTATGGATACATCTTAGAAGCTGATTAATATACTAGGCATCACACGCTTAGAGAATACTGTCATTCTGCCAAAAGGTAGGAAGTGCTAATAGATCACTGACTCAGATATCACTGTGGAAGGTCAGAAAGATCGTCAGAGCTAGAAGTGTTAGATGACTACCTGGAAATCCTGGTTTCTGTAGCAACATGTAAGAAGAAAGCTCAATACAAAAATTCCTCATAAGGGTTAGAGAAATGGCTCAGAGTATGGTATTGCCAAGGACCCCAGAGATCAATTCTCAACACCTACTCCGGTAAATCTCAAAATTGTAACTCCACCTTCAGGAGATCTGAGATAATCTTCTGCTCCATGTGGGCACTGATATATACTCAGAGTTCTTGCATACATGCAGGGACAATTACATACACATATAATATCTTTCAAAATGCTTCTAAGATGGACTGGAAAAAAATGGCTCTATGGTTGAAATTATTTGCTGTTCTTCCAGAGGACCTGAGTTTTGCTTATAACATACACATTGACCTTGTACCAACCCACCTGTAACTCCTGCTGAGTATATCCAATACACAATTATGGCCTTAAAACTCATACTAACAGTGGGTTGGTTGTATATGGCCTTGATTATGTTGAGGAATGTTCCCTTCAGTCAAATTCCTTCTAGAACTTGAAACACAAAGGGATGCTGGATCTTGTCAAAGGCTTTTACTGCATCAATTAAGCTGAATCTCTTTTTTTTGTCTTTCAGTCCATTTATGTGTTTTATGATATTTATTGATTTAAGTATGTTGAATCATCCCTGCATCTCTGGTATGAATCCAACTTGATCATGATAGATAATCTTTTTAATGTGGTTTATATGTGATTTATAAGTATTTTGTTGAGAATTTTTGAATCTATATTCATTAATGAGATGGGTCTCTAGTTTTCTTTTTTGGTTGTATCTTTGCCTGCTTTTGGCATTAGAGTGATGCTGACTTCATAGCAGGAATTTGGAAGATTTCCATCTGTTTGTATCCTTCTGAACAGTTTGAGTAGTAATGGTTGTAAGACCTCTTTAAATGTTTTATAGAATCTGCTGTGAAACCATCTGGGTCTGGACTGTTTTAGTTGGGAGGTTTTTTATTTCATCTTCTATTTCCTCAACTATTATGGGTCTGTTTAAACTGTCAGTCTCTTCTTGGTTAAGCTTTGGTGGTTCCTGGGATTTCAGATATTCATCCATTTGTCTTAGATTTTCAAAAACCATATACAACAAACCCGCTGCCAACATCATCCTAAATGGAGAAAAATTGGAAGCATTCCCCTTAAAGATGAGAATCCAGCAAGGCTGCCCCTTATCACATCTCCTCTTCAAAAGCATGCTTGAAATGCTTGCTGGGGCAATAAGGCAAGAAAAGGAAATTAAAGGAATAGTAATCAGAAAAGAGGAAATGAAACTATCCCTTTTTGCAGATGATATGAAAGTTTACCTAAGGCATGCTAAAAACTACACCAGTAAACTCCTAGAAATTATTAAGAGTTTCAGTTAAGTGGCCAGATACAAAATTAACCTAGAAAAATCAGTAGCCTTTCTTTACACTAACAATAAACAATTGGAGAAGGAATATAAGGAGACATTTCCACTCACAATAGCCTCAAAAAATAAATAAATAAGTAAAGAAAATACCTGAGAACAAACCTAAACAAATGCACCAAATATCTCTACAACAAAAATTGTAAATCCCTGAATAAGGATATTGAAGATGACATCAAAAGATAGAAAGACCTCTCATGCTCATGGATTGGAAAAATTAATATAGTCAAAATGTCCATTCTACCCAAATTGATATATAGTTTCAATGCAATTCAAATCAAAATCCCTATGAGTTTCTTCACAGACTTAGAAAAAAAATCCTTAAATTCATATGGAAAAGCAAAAGACCCCAAATAGTTTAAGCAACACTGAACAAAAAATACAATATATGGGTGTTCTACTCTGTCTTCCATTGCTGTGACAAAACACTCTGACCAACACCAACTTGGGGAGTAAAGGGTTTATTCAGCTTACATCTCCTGGGTCACAGTTCATCACTCAGGGAGCGCAAGGCAGGAACTCAGGGCAGGAACCTGGATGCAGGAGCTGAAGCACAGGCCATGGAGGAATGCTGTTCATTGGCTTGCCTCCCTGGTTCATGCCCAGCCTACCTTTTTATATGGTACCCAACAACCTGCCCAGGGTGGCACTACTCATTGTGGGCTGGACCCTCCCACATTGCCTGACAATCAAGACAATACTCCACAGATGTGGCCACAGGCCAATCCAACGAAGCCAATTCCCCAATTGAGGCTCCCTCAACCCAGGTGTGTCAAGTTGACACCTAAGCAATCCATCACAATTGACCCCTTGCCAACTTGACACACAAAACACATCACTATTAAACCACCACCTTTCCATTTCTTATCTCCAAAGTATGATGTTAACATTAATCACAGCCTAAGACAGTACAAACTTAAAAGCCCCACAATCTGCCTCCCAACCAAAAAATGCCCAGACCCAGATGGTTTCACAGCAGAATTCTATAAAATATTTTGAAAAGACTTGCAACCACTACTACTCAAATTGTTTAGAAGGATACAAATGGAGGGAGTTCTCCCAGATTCCTTCTATGAAGCCAGCATCATGCTACTACCAAAACCAGGGAAAGATACAACCAAAAAGGAGAACTATAGACCCATCTCCCTAATGAACACAGATGCCAAAATTCTAAACAGGATTCTGGCAAATTGCATACAGACCCACATCAAGAAAATCATCCACCATGACCAAGTTGGATTCATACCAGAGATGCAGGGATGGTTCAACATACG
>VZQC01011899.1:512037-559113 GCA_009823505.1 Rhizomys pruinosus | reverse complement strand
ATTGTATTGTAGAATCCCTTAAAAATAAATTAATTAATAAAATAATTGTTAATAGAAACAAAAGAAAATAAATACCTATATATCTAATTGCTTGTGCTTCATTAGTAGGATCGAAAGGTTATTCCTGGACAAACTGTCAGCCCATGAAAGGAAACAGCCAGAATTGAGCAGAGTCCAAGAAAACAGCTCCAGAGAAAGTAGACTGTTTTGCTTCTCATCCATCTGTGCCCCTTTTCTAAGCCTGGGGAACAATCTGCAGAAGAGGAGGCATGGTAGAATGTAAGGGCTGCGATTGGGGTGAATGATGAAACTACAGAAATATAGTCTGGACACTCATTTGATCAACTTGATTGAACATACAAGCACCCCCCCGCTGGATGGTGGGACTGTGGGGGTTTGGGCACAACAGCCTGCAAATTGGTTTTACATGAGGGATGCTTGTACTCATAAATTATCACTTATTGCTAAAAAATGAAAAAAATAGCTGAGAGAAAGATGCCGGATAGTTATGGCAGAATGCATGATCTGGGATGGGGTGGGGTGGGATGGGGGGGAGGGAAAGGGAAATATGCCTGAACTGAATTGGAAAATGATGTATGAAATACACAAAGCATCAATAAAAAAAAGCCCCACAATCCTTAGAATGTCCAAACCCTTAAAAGTTCACAGTCTGTTAAAAGTCTCTTAACTGCGGGCTGCTGTAAAATCCCAAACAAGTACTGTCTTATTTCAAAGGGAAGAATCAAGCACTCTCAAACAAAACCTATGTCCAGCAAAGTAGCTCAAGGCTGGACACCTGGGATTCACTCATGATCTTCTTGGCTCCAAAGGGTTTCGACAGCTCCTCTTCTCCGACTCTGCCATCCACGGCACACACAGCTCATCTTGCAGGCCCAGGCGACTCCATTCCATACCTGCTACTGCTCTTGGTGGTCATCCCCCAGTCCTGGCATCTCCAAAAAGCTGGAGTCGCCACTGAAACTGAGGTTGCACCTTCACCAGTGGTCTCTTCTGACCTCTCCTGGTGCAAAGCCTCAGCTTCTCTCCATGACACCCACAATCCTGGGGTCTTCACTGCAACTGAGGTGCACTTCCACCAATGGTCTTTTCTGACCTCTCACAGTGCCAAGCCTTGGCTGCTCTCTGTGCCCCCCTCAAATTTCAACACCGGTGAGATGGAGGCTCAGGCCCCTTCTGGATCACAGCTTCTGTGTGCTGACCCTGAAGAAAGTCTTCCCAGGAGATTTCACTACAGTGATGCTGGTCTCTTGTTACTTACAGCTGATTTTTCAGCCCTAGCTACCAGCATCAATTGTCCCAGTACAACAAAGATTTCACTTCGGGCTCTGGTCTCTTGTTCCTTACAGCTGATTCTTCAGCCCCAGCTGACCAGAACCCACAGATTACACAGTCCTAGAAACTTCACAAGCTAGGCCTCCATCTTCTACAACTCTTTCAGCAAAACTGCTCCAAGTTCCACAGCCACGATCTTTAGGCATTCAATGATTTTCCCAGCCCAAATTTTCAAACGCCTCCACAATCCTTCCCCCAAACTCCAAGGTCAGGTCTGTCACAGCAATACCCCACTCTTCTGGTACCAATTTCTATTCTATTCTGTCTTCCATTGGTGTGACAAAACACTCTGACCAACACCAACTTGGGGAGGAAAGGATTTATTCAGCTTACATCTCCTGGGTCACAGTTCATTACTCAGGGAGCCCAAGGCAGGAACTCAGGGAAGGAACCTGGAAGTAGGAGCTGAAGCACAGGCCATTGAGGAATGCTGTTCACTGGCTTGCTCCCCTAGCTCATACCCAGCCTGCCTTCTTATACGGTACACAACAATCTGCCCAGGGTGGCAGTACTCATTTTGAGCTGGGCCCTCCCACATTGCCTGACAATCAAGACAATACACCACAGATGTGGCCACAGGCCAATCCAATGAAGCCAATTCCCAATTGATGCTCCCTCAACCCAGGTGTGTCAAGTTGACACTAAAGTTATCCAGAACAAGGGGGGATCATCTTACCAGACTTCAAGCTATACTACAGGGCTATAGTCATGAAGACAGCTGGTACTGGCACAAAAACAGACCCACTGAGCAATGGAACAAAATCAAATATTGAAACTTCAGCTCATACAATTCCAGCCAACTCATATTTGACAATGGGGCCAAAAAAGCTCAGTGGAGGAAGGAAAGCATTTTCAGGAAATGGTGCTGGCAAAACTGGATCACCATTTGTAGAAGAAGAAAGATAAACCCCTTCCTCTCCCCTTTATAAAAACAAACTCCAAGTGGATCAAATATCTCAGTGTGAAACCCAAAACCCTGAAGGTTATAGAAGAAAAAGTTGGCAGCAACCTACAAGACATAGGCACAGGAAAAGACTTTCTAAATCACACAGCAGCTGCACAGGAAATAATGATCAACAGATGACAAATGAGACCTCATTAAACTCAGAAGTTTCTGTACAGTGAAATAAACAATCAAGGAAGTGAAAAGAAAACCCATAGAGTGGGAGGAAACCTTCACCAGTGGTTTATATCTGACAGAGAATTAACACCCAGAATATATAGACTACTCAAAAACCAAAGAAGAAAACAGATGACCTACTAAAAAGATGGAGTATAGTGCTGAACATAGATTTTGCCAGTGAGAAATTAGAGGTGGCAGAGAAGGATCTTAAAAAGTGTTCAAAATGGAAATTAAAACCATACTAAGATATCATCTCCCTCTGATAAGACTGGCTAAGATTAAGAACACAAAAGACACCAAATGCTGGAGAGGTTGTGGGGAAAGGGGAACACCCATCCTCTGCTGGTGGGAATGTAAGCTCATATAATCACTATGGAAAGCAGTGTGGAGAATCCATTAAAGGCTCAAAATGAGCCTACCCTCTGACCCAGTCATACTACTCTTGGGTATATACTCACAGGACTCATCCTACTGCAAAAATACATACACATTTATGTTTATTGCAGCTCTCCTCACAATAGCAGGGAGCTGTAACCAACACAAACGCCTCTCAATTGAAGAGTGGATGACAAAATTCTGGTACATCTACACAATGGAGTACTACTCAGAGGTAAAGAAAGATGACATCATGATCATTGCAGGTAAATGGATGGAACTTGAAGCCATTATGCTAAATGAAAAAGAAACAGGGAATGGTCTCCCTCATTTGTGGATGCTAACACAAAATACCCAGATGAAAGGCAAGATGAACAGCATTATTTGCCAGAGTCCAGCTCCAACAGGTTCAGTTCCTGAAGTGGGTGGTCACAAAGGCAGGGAAGAATTTAATCAAATAAGACACAAGAATCTCTTTCTTTTTTCACGACCTGAGGAGCATCTATCTTCCCTGCTCCTGTGCCGCGGACCTCTTGGGTTCTTCACTCTCCCGATTTCTTGACCTAAAGATCAGAGAGCATTTGCCTTCTCTGATCCTGTGCAGAGGGGCCTTTCCAATTTGCCATTGTGCAGATTTCTTTTCTTCTCTGCTCCTCACATCCCAAACTTTATTTTTATATGCCTAAAACTAATACATGTTATGCAAGTCTAAGCTAATGATAAAAAAAAATAACCCAACTTCCCTGTAAATATTTTTCAGAAAATTCACACCTGAAATTATTCTTAACATCAAAAACAATAAAACATTCTGTAATGGTACAATCATTTAGTTGAGACATCAAAAAAGTGAAACAATAATAGTACAGCCATTCAGCTAAGCAATTTAACCGTTTAGCAGCAAAGAGAAGTTAATATTAACTTTTAACTCTGAGGATTCCATTCTTTATGCCTTGTGGTTATATAGTGCTGGAGAGTGTAAAAAATGAGCTTTAAAGCTTTAACAATAAAGAACTTCATTTTTCTCACTTTAGTTCCTTTTTCACTCGACCTGTAAGTCATCTTGTGGCTGGTGTATCTTTGATTCATATCTTCTTTATATTCTGGCCATTGTTTTCCTCAGTTTCTGCTTTTAACACTTTCTGCTAAGGTGATTTTCTATGGTCTATTAATCTTTAAGTCAGATCACTAGAATCCACTGTTTTACTGGACTTAGTTTCACTTTGCCCTACAATCCTCTTTTTAGTTTAAACCTGACCATGAAATCAAAATTCCTTTCTTTACTTGGTAAATCTGTGCATGACACAGTTTCTGTAGAGTTCCTAATTATTACTGTATCCTACTTTTAAGTTGTGTACACAGTGACATTATTTCTCACAAAGTATTCATATCTAGAAAAGGCAAAAGTGTCAGTTCCACTCCTTGAGGCAGAAGCAGGTACCCTAACTGCTAGAAAGCCAAAAGTCAAGCAGGCCAGAAAAATAAGAATTAATATGATAAGAAGAATTATTAAAAACCAAGGTCAGCTGGAGAGTAGACTTCAACCAGATGAGTCAGGTCACTGGAACTTTGTCAAGCAGTAAACCTTTCACAAATGGCTCCAGCAATTATTGTTATATTTCTTTTTATCTGAAAGCATCTGTGTTGTTATAATGTGAATCTCTTATGGGGCTCTAGAATTGACCTACCACTTATTTTCAGATTCTGTAATTACTGTACATGGGTGGAAAGTCCATATTCATATTTTAGAGTAATATAAAATTAAAGGGGAAAATGTAAATGCCTAAACATATTTTGGAATTAGCATTCAGCTTATTCTTGGAGGTCATGGTTTTGATACATATGTGATGGTTATATAGGCCTATGTTGGAGCAATGCAAAGAGGAGGGAACAACAACATAAAGACTGGGTCAAAGAACTGACTGAAACAGTTAAACTCTGCCCCAAACACCAAGCGTTTGCACTGAAAAACTTTGGAAAGACTGAGAGAAATATGCAAGACATGTATAGCCAAAGGCATGAACTGTGGTGAGGTAGGCAGGGAGAGGGGAATTGTATTATAGCCAGTATGCTGAGAATTACGCATGAGCAGAGCTTGTCCCTCATCAACCTAACCTGTCCTGGGCAGGTGAGACCATACAAGCAGCTTTGCAGACCTGGGCCAATCAGAAGACGACAAGAGGTGATCAGGAATTCGAACAGTACATAATACCTAACTCTGCCCCCAATAAACGAGTCCTCGACAGCTCGTCCTCTGTCTGCAGTCATGTAACTCCTAGGGTCTGTGTTGTGACTCTGTGTCTCTTACCCCCATTCCTCCAGTCGGACCCCAAAATTCCCCAGCAGGCCTGGGGGATTGTCAACTTTTGGCGCCCAACAGTGGTTTTTCAACCCCCCAGTGCTGGCGAGGCACCCCCTTCCTTGATCGGTGAGTGGGTCCCATTCATGTTCTTTGATTTTGGCAGTGTTAGGGTGAGCACCTGACCCACACTCCCCGACCCCCAACCTGCCTTTCCTTCTCTCTACATTAGTTTTCTGTGAGTTTGCCCTTGGCTGGAGACGTACATTCTTGTTCCACTGCTTTGTTGGTTCTTCCCTCTAACATTAAACCTCCCTTCCCATTTCTTGCCCTCATGGGAAACATCCCTCCTCATGTTTGAGAGCCACAGACTGCTGTGCGTAAGGCTCTCCTCCAGACACGTGGCCTTAAAGTGAAATCTTGGGACTTGGATTCATTTTTGGGAGGAGGCCTTATGCATTGCCTCTTGGATCACTCCTGAAAACATTTGGGACCCCTCCATCTGGATGAGATTGCATCTGGTGTCCTTCCCCCTGCTCCATTTGTGCCAATCCTCCTAGCCATTATCGCTAGCCTTAAAGGATCCTCGGCTGAGGAAGTCCTTCATGAGCAACTCTGCCTGCCACAAAAACACTGAGGAAAAGTTGGCCTTGCCTTGTGTCCCTGATTTAGAAGGTTGCAAGGAGACTGAGCCCCCCCAACCTTCTGCCTACCACAATGGCCCCATCATCCCCACCCAAACCCCCTGCTGAGGCCCATTGTTCTCCACCTATCTATCCCTGGAGGGAGATTAGCAGGGATCCCCCATCCACCCTTCCTGCTCCCAAGCTTCCACACTCTAACAATCCCTTTCTGCATACCAACCCCATCCTGCATGCCTGCATACCAGCCCCACCCTGCCTTCCCAGTCAATGTAGGGTCTAATGTCACTATTCAACCTTGGGTCCCCACCCGGCTGCCTGACCCACCTGACTCCCCTTACTTCTAACAGGTCCTCCCCCAGTGGGCTATTAATCTCCAAACACATTATGACTGGTATACTCTACTTAAAGCCTGCCTTGACCCACCTGATTTCCTTCAATGGAGGGCTGCTTATGACAACATGGCTGTGGTGGTTTGAATGATAGTGTCCCTCATAGGCTTTAAGTATTCAGATATTTTGTCTCCAGTTGGTGGCACTGTTCTTGGAGGTCTTAGAAGTTGTGGCCATGGTGGAGAAAGTACATCATCGAGGGCAGGCTTAGTGAGTTTAACAAGCCTCACAGTCTCTAGTCACTCTTTCTCTGCTTCCTGAGATCATTGAGGGATGTGACCCTCAGCTTGCTGCTCCAGCCCCAGCCACCATGCTTCCCTCCACAATGGACTCTAATTTCCTGAAACTGTCAATCATAAGCTCAAATAAACTCTTCCTTTTATAAGTTCCCTTGGTCATGGTGGATTTATCACAGCAACAGAAAAGTGACTAATACAGTTATTTGGTACCAGAGAGTGTGCTGTTGGCTGTGAAGAAACTGACCATGTGGATGTTTGGAGAAATGTGGAAGACTTTGGAACTTTGGGCTAGAAAATCTGTTGACTATTGTAAGCAGAGCTTAATGAGCCATTCTAGTAGAAGCCTGGAAGAAGCATTGCTGCAAAAAAATGTAGTTCCAGAGGAAAATAAAGACTTAGGCAGCAACTGGGATCTTTTGTCAAAGAGTCTGGCCACAGTTTGCCCACAGCCCAAATGCTTGCCTGATGCTAAGTTGAAAAGCAATGGACTAATGTCTTTGGCAGAGGATATTTCAAGACAGCCTAGTGTATAAATGGTGGCATGGCTATTAATGGTGAATATTGTATGGATCTACAGTGAAGAAGAGCAGATGGGGCCAAAACAAATGCAGAATGTACAGTTTGGATCTGAAAACCCCACTAGGAAGGTTAAAAGTGGGGCCAAGGCATGTGAAGGAGAGGTTCATTTTGATAAGGAGATTAAAGTGATTAAGGAGAGGCTTAGCTATTTACAAGTAAACAATGGAAAAAGTGAGATTAAAGTGATTAAGGAGGGTCCTTGAGAGTCACAAGTAAACAACAGAAATAGTACCTTCAGGGCATGACCACACCCAGCTAATCCTACAACTTTTGAAAGGAAAATATTGAAAGGGTTTTCTGCTCCAATAAGTTCATGGCAGAGAAAAGTTGCAAATGTGGTTGAAATAGGGTCCATCCCAAACTTGCAGCCAAACTTGGCAGTTTAATTCACGTGGTGCTGGCTTTAGAGGTATGAAGTTTGCAAGAGTAAAGGGGTCTTCAGTTCTTTCTTCCTCCATGGTTTCAGATAGCTGTCAAGGTCAGGCAGAATGCAGCAGGGGCGTCCCTGAATAAAGAAAGCCCTGATAGGCCATTTCATGAAGCTGTGAATGTGAAGCCTGGGTGGCAGCAGAGACCCCAAGAAGACATTAGAGATGCCAGAGCTGTGAGATATTTGCCAAGGAGAGCTGCATACAGGGAGTGGTACCAGCCTAAGGAAGAGATCAATGTTGCATGCAATCCTGGAAGAGCTGAGCCATCTCAGCCCTTTGGAAGTAAAGTCCCAGAAGTTGCACATGAAGCTACTGGACTTGGTGTTTGCCCTGCCTGTTTTCAGTCTTGTTTTGGTCCAGTATTTCCTCACTATGACTCTATTCTTCCCCTTTGGAATGGGAGTGTGTATTCAGTTCCACTGTATGTTGGGAGTATGTAATTTGCCTTTTGATTTTATAGGAGCTTACAGTTAAGAGATTGGCCTGTGTCTCAGAAGAGATTTTGGACTGTAGACTTTTGAATAGAAATGAAACTGGTAAAGACTATGGGGACTTTTAAGGTTGGACTAAATGCATTTTGCATTTTATATGGTCAGGAGCCTATGGGGGCCAGGGAGTGGAATGTGGTGGTTTGGATGAGTGTCCCCCATAGGCTCTAGGTATTCAGACATTTGTCTCCAGTTGGTGGTGCTGTTTCTGGAGGTCTTAGAAGGTGTGGCCATGCTGGGGGAAGTGTGTCACTGGGGGCGGGCTTAGTGAGCTTAACAAGCCTCGTGCTCTACAGTTGCTCCTCTCTCGCTCTCTCCTTTCTCTCCTCTCAGCAAGCTCATCTCGCAACATTCAAATCTCATCTCATCTCAAAAAAGAATCCATCATCAAAAGAAGTACGAAAAGAAATCTCAAAAGTGCGGGGAATCATACCATCAGTCTCTCTCTATGCTTCTGGTGCTCATTGTGAAATGTGACTCTCTGCTTGCTACTAAACGCCAGCAGCCCCAGCCACCAGGCTTCCAGCCAGAATGGACTCCAGTTCCCTGGAACCATCAATTGTAAGCTCAAATAAACTCTTCCTTTTATAAGTTCCCTTGGTCATCGTGGATTTATCACAGCATCAGAAAAGTTACTAATATAATAGCTGAAGGCCAAGCCTGTACCAATATTCAAAATCAACTTCCTATTACCTTAGATATGCTTACTGGTCATGCAACTTCACTGATCCCATGAGTCAGTTTTTTATTGGAATCCCACAGTACTTTGATCAGGTTAATAACATGGCCCTTCAAAGTCTTAAAACTTGTACTCCCCCAAAACCTGACTCCTGCTTTTGCAACTTAGTACAACATGCTGGAGAGCATTTCTCAAACTTCCTCACCAGGGTCAGTGCAGCAGTAGACCACCGCACTCCCCCTGGCCCAGCACATGATGCCCTGGTCAAGGAACTTGCCTGGGAGGGTATGAACTCTCAATGCTGTAATGCTGTCACCCCAGTGTGCAATGAAGATCTCCATAAATGGATCATTGCCACTCGTGACCTTAACCTGGTGACAGCCCCCTTAGAGGCCTTGACTGCCTCTATTCAGGCCTTATCCCTCTGCCAGGGCTCTTCTGACCCACCCATGTGTTGGGGTTGTGGCAAATGGGGCCATTTACACTGCTCCTGCCCTGGTCCCACAACTAGGCCTAAGGACTGCAGATACACGTCCTCAGGTCCTTTAAACTCCTCTCTGGGCACCCCTCAGTCCCGCAAGTAATAGGGACCCCTTCTCCAGTCCTCTGGACTATACCCATTTATGGCCACCCCCCAGATGTCCATTGACACTGCCCCCTTCTCCAGTTAGAGGTTTACACCTTGGCCCCCCATTAAAGAGGTTGGTGGGCAGCAACCCACTAAACAAACTATCAATGGAGTGGCATGGGAAGATTATGATGGTAATTCCAGGACCATCAAGCCCCTCATTGCCAACATTCCTCGAACCCTCTGGGGAAGGGACATCTTATTCAGTATGGGTGCCGTCCTTACTATGGATGATAGTGCCTTATTGGAGGACATCATAGGCAAGGATAGGAGTGGGTTCTCAGGCAGGGACAATCCCTTTATTAATCAGACCCTTCACCCCCAATTCTAAGGGCCACTGCTCCCCTAACTCCCTGTCTTGAATGGGACATTAATGATCCCATCTGGGTTGAGCAGTGGGCTATACTTGAACCCAAACTCACTGTCCTCAAGTCCTTAATTGCTGAACAACTTGCATTAGGACACATTGAAGCATTCCTTAGTCCTCACAATACCCCCGTTTTCATTATTAAGAAAAAATCAGGAAAATATAGGCTGTTACAGGACTTCTGACAAATCAACCTCCATAGGAAAAAGATGGGCTCTCCTTAGGGCAGAGTTCCCCACCCCAGTTGTATCCCTCTGTCATGGCACATTGCAGTCATCGACCTCATGGACTGTTTTTTCAGCATTCCTTTGGCAGTACAGGACTGCGCTTACCTCGCATTTACAGTGTGGGAGCCCAATGTACACAAACTGGCCAATAGATAGCAATGGAAAGTACTGCCTCAGGGAATGAAAAATAACCCTACTATTTGCCAATTTTGTAGCCTCAGCCTTCAGTGTCCTCCCTCTGTCCTGCAAATCCATCCACTACAGGGATGACATCCTCCTAACCCATCCCTCTCCTGATACCCTTAACCTTCAATGTCCTCCCTCCGTCCTGCAAATCCATCCACTACATGGATGACATCCTCCTAGCCCATCCCTATCCTGACACCCTGAACCTTCAATGTCATCCCTCCTCCTGCAAATCCATCCACTACAGGGATGACATCCTCCTAGCCCATCCCTCCCCTGTACCCTGAACCTTCAATGTCCTCCCTCCATCTTTCAAATCTATTCACTACAGGGATGACATCCTCCTAGTCCGTCCCTCCCCTGGTACCCTTAACCTCCTACTTAGAAAACTGGTCTCACCTTTGGAATCCCTCGATTTGCATATCTCCCCTGATAAAATTCAACTTGCTCAGCCATATCAGTTCTTGGGTTATCAAATCTCCCAGATAATACAACCCCTTGATCCCCGTATAATGTTAAAGATAAATACTCCCTTAATGACCTCCAAAAGCTTTGCATAGTATCAATTGGCTCAAGCCCTTTCTTCCAGTAGCCCCTGGGAAGCTTGACCCCTTTTTCTCACTCCTGAAGGGGAATCACTCCCCCTCTGACATCATTTCGCTGACCCCTCCCCCCCCAAGGCTGTCATTGATGAGGTTAGCAGCAGCCTCCTCTCCCTGTCCACAGACCGTTTCCGACCGGACAGGCCCTCCTTGTCCTGGTCTTAGGAATCTTGGATGGGGTCTTTGGGGCCATCTGGCAGGATGGCCCCTTGTTCTGGCTCCACTCCTCACGCAGTGATAGCCACAAAATCACTCCTTACATTGAAGTCCTCCTCCTCCTGCATTTAAAGGCAGATCCTACTGCAATCGAATTTACAATCTTGAACCTGACAAGATTGTTCTGCCCCTCCCTGTTGTCAAACTTAACTCCTTGTGGAGGGATTGTGCCTGGTTTCAGACACTGATGTGGGGCTATCCTGGGACACTTGACAACCACTACCCATGTGACAAACGTTTGCAGACCTTCCCCTCTATCTGTGTTGACTTTCACAGCCATTCATTCTCTAAATCCCAGCCCATTCCTACCGCACCCATTGCCTTCACCAATGCTAACAAGACCAACTTCAGCTCCATCCTTTACAATGGTGCTGCTCCCTTGTCTTCTTCCAGCCCAGTCCTGGGTCCGTCCAATTAGGTGAGTTCCTGGCTATAGCCCAAGTGTTCTCCCATGTCCAGAATGCCCCTTTGAATGGAATGTCTTCTCAGGTAGCCAATATACTGTTCAGACCCTCCGATCTCTGCCTGTCGCCTCTGTGGATGCTTCTAACTCCCCCTTAGATGTCACATTACTATCAAGGACTTCTGGAACACCGTGCACACACTTGGTTTATTGAACATGTCCGCTCCCACACAGGCCTAAAGGGCGCTATAGCCAAGGGTAATGTGAGCGTTGATTCCCTCATCATGACCGCTCATTGGCCCCTGCTGGAGCAGGCTTGGGCCTCCACCAGCATTTTCACCCCCCACCCCCCCACCTGTCCCTCCTAAATGTAAACATCGATCTCACTCACGGCCCTCCTGGTGCCCCTCTGGCCCCATTGGGACCCCTCCAACATCAAGGGGTGAATCTCCGCAGCCTCGCCCCTAACTCCCTGTGGCAAATGGATGTCACCCATGTCCCCTCCTTTGGAAAACTCCAATATGTTCATGTGACTGTGGACACATTCTCTAAGCTTATATATGCAGTTGCCCTCTCCAGCGAGACCACCTCCCACGCCATCAAAGCTCTGAAAATGGCCATGCTTCTCATGGGGGTCCCCTGGGAGTTAAAAACGGACAATGGCCCTGCTTACACATCCGGTGCCTTTAACTCCTTCCTTGCCTCATGGAACATCAGGCACTCCACCGGCATCCCCTATAACCCTCAAGGCCAAGCCATTACTGAGCGCGCCAACAGCTCCATTAAGGAACACCTCTCAAGGCTCCTGCCAGTTCCCATCCCCATGGACCCCCGCCTCCTTCTTACCAAAACCCTTTTTACCCTTAACTTCCTTACCTTTAATGAACACTACAACTCCCTGGCTTATAAGCACTAGGATTCTGCTCCCCCCCCCGCCGCCCCGTTCCACCCCACTTCCCCTTGTACGGTGGAAGGACCCCTTATCTTCCCAATGGAGAGGCCCTGACCCCCTGTGAACCCAAGGCCGAGGCTTTGCTTGTATCTTCCCAGAAACCTCGGAGAAGCCACTATGGATCACCCTTGTCTGGACCCGGACTCTGGAGCTTCTTGATGGTATTGGTTTGTGTCTCCCCTCTTCTTACTCTTACTTATGCTCATGACCTTCGGGCTTTCATTCCCTTGCCACCTATACTCTTACCTGTCTCCCAGGACGCTCCTGCCTTCCCAGCCCTTTACTCCTCCAACCTATCCACAGGGTTACCTCTGGAGACCCCCTGTGGCCTCTTTATTAACATTACTGTTACCTCTTACAATCTCTCCAATACCCTCCGCTTTACTCACTCACCTGTGGGCCACCCCCATTGTGTCTCCCTTCACTCCCACACCTCAGGGGATTTCAAGGGCAATCGCTCCCATGGCTGAGTTAGAGGCCTTTCTAAATTCCTTACCTCACACATTAGCTCCACTTCTGCCAATGGCACTGAACACTCAGCCAAGCTTTCTATTCCCCAGTGCCAGCTCAGTCCCTATTGCTCCTCAAAGGTTGCCCTTTCAGTGACATTTTTACTGCCTAGACCACTCTCGACCTTTGGGCAACATTTCCAATTTATGGATATGGTTCAAGCCCCCTGGGGCAACGCCACCTTTAGTGCTTCAAACTACAACAAAAGTGGCCCCACCCAATATCTTCTTAACCCACTCTTTGGCAAATGGTCCCTTTGTGGCCCTGCTGCCTGTTCTGATATCCACTCATTACTCTTTCTTTTTTTTTTTTAATTTAATTTTTATTGATGGTTTGTGCATTTCGTACATCATTTTCCAATTCAGATCAGGCATATTTCCCTTGTTCCCTTCCCCCCCACCCCCACCCCATCCCAGCATGCAGTATTCTGCCCATAACTGTCCTCTCATCTTCGGGTTTTTTTTTTTTTTTTTCCTTTTTTAGCTATAAGTGATAGGCCATGCGTCTAAGCATCTCGTCCTGCACATTACCACATCTACAGATGTTGTGCACAAACCCCCCACAGTCCCCTCATTCAGTGGGGGGGGGGTGACAGGTTGTTTGTTCAATCAAGTTGATCAAATGAGTGTCCAGACTACATCGCTGTAGTTTCACCATTTACCCCAATCGCAGCCTTTACATTCTACCACGCCCCCTCTTCCACATTACTCTTTCTTAAAGGCACCACTTATTTCAATGGTACCTTTGACTCTCCGTTCGAGAGCTCTCAAAGTCAGTCAGACTAAATCCTCCTTCTTCGCCCCTACACCTATCTGTGTTAAGACCCCTTCTATTTCCTCCTGACTAATTTCTCCTCAACTACGAGCTCCAGCTTAGTTAACTGCTTGGACATCTCCCCATGCCTCTTATTCAACAGCTGGTCCTCTTCCAGAGGCACCCTAGCGCTTTTGCTCTGAAGGACCTCTACCCTTTGGGTGTCTGTAACTAACACCACCCACTTCCATGGAGTGGAACTCTTGCACCCCACATGGTCATGCAGAGACTTTGGCCTCACTGCCTTCATCAGCAGCACCATTGTAATCACTCCTGCCTTGGCTGCCACCCCACCACGTCTCTTACTCAGAGTGTTATGACGGCCACCACCCTAAGTTCCATTGTGGACCAATTGGCTTTGGCCCTCCAAACTCAAAACTTCATCAACTCCCATTTCCACACCACTATCCTCAATTTACAACATCAGATTGACCTTTTGGGCGAGAAAATCCAAATATTACACACTATGGTTCGGATGTCCTGCAAACCTAGGTTCTCTTCCTTTTGCCTGGCCCCTTTTCCAGTCACCAATATCTCTCAATGCTGTCAGGAGCTTACAGACTACATTAGAGCCCTTGGTCTCAGCAGTAAATGAATTACACCTTGACCCTTGGTTCTCAAATTATGTCCCTTAACTGTACTTGCACGGAGGTCATAGCCTTTGATACCAGCTTTGTTTCACAGGTGTGGTCTCAGCTAAAGTCCATTTCTGATCCTGCTACACTGGTCCCCTGGGGCGTCCTCTGCCCCCTGGCCCTACTCTTCCTTTTTTTCTTCAGGTGTCTGTTTTGCTTTGCCTGCAGCCAACGCCAGGTCAACAAAAAAATGGCCCAGGTCCTCCCAGCAATGGTCAATAGGGACTCTGCATGCACCCCTCCCAATGAGGTGATTCGCATCTGGCTCTCATCCACCCACAATTCACTGGACTGAGCTTGTGTCTCCCCTCCATGGTACCACTCCTGGCCTCTTCCCTCGGTGGCTGGCCAGTCAAAGATGGGTAAGACTCTGCAAAACCAGGGCAACCTAAGACAGACGGAGTCAAATGTCGGAATACTAGAGGTGGGGTCAACAAGGTTCAGGCATAGCACCCAAGCTCCCACTGGACTGCTCCTCAAGCAAAATTAAATATAAAAGGTGGAAATATAGTAGCCAGTATGCTGAGAATTACGCATGCGCAGAGCTTGTCCCTCATCAATCTAACCTGCCCTAGGCAGGTGAGGCCATACAAGCAGCATTGCTGACCTGGGCCAATCAGAAGGGGACAAGAGGAGAGCGGGAATGCGAACAGTACATAACCCCTAACCCTGCCCCCAATAAATGAGTCCACGACAGATTGCCCTCTGTCTGCGTTCACCAGATTCCCACAGTCTGTGTTTTGGCTTTGTGCCTCTCACCCCCATTCCTTCTTTGGTTGGACCCTGAAAATCCCCAGCAGGCCTGGGGGATTGTCAACAGGGAATATGTATATTGCACTGAAAGATAATGTGTGAAATACACAAATCATCAATAAATATATTTAAAAAATAAACAGTAACCACAATTTTGTCAACTTTCACTGTATCAATATAAATACACAAAGTTTTACTTTTAGTTAATTAACTGAATGGGAAAAAGTCAAACCATTATTAAATATGAAGGAAAAGATTCAAACTTGATTACTGCAGGTTAAACTCAAGAGTCTCTTTGCTGTTGTTGTTGTTGTTGTTGTTGTTGTTGTTTTTCCCAAGTCTGTGAAGAAGCTCATGGGGATTTTGATTGGGATTGTGTTGAATCTGTATATTAATTTGAATAAAATGGACATTTTTACTACATTAATTTTTCCAATCTATGAGGATGGGAGATCTTTCCATCTTTTAATGTCATTTTCAGTAACCTTCAGGATTTTAAAATTGTTCAGTTGAGGAAAGATAACATCTTCAGCAAAAGGTGCTGCCAAAACTGGATCACCATTTGTAGAGGAACAAAATTAAACCCCTACCTCTCACCCTGTACAAAAATAAACTTCAAGTAGAACAAGCGTCTCGATGTGAAGCCCAAAACTCTGAAGGTGATAGAAGAAAAAGTTGGCAATAACCTACAAGACATAGGCTTAGGAAAAGTCTTTCTAAATCAGACAGCAGTTACACAGGAGATAAGGTCAACAGTTGACAAATGTGACCTCATCAAATTCAAAAGCTTCTGCACAGTGAAAGAAGCAGTCAAGGAAGTGAAGAGAAAATCCACAGATTGGGAGGAAATATTCACCAGTGATTCATCTGAAAGAGCATTAAAGTCAAGAATGTATAGACTACTCAAAAAACAAAAAAATAAGGAAACAAATGACCTACTCAAAAGATGGAGTAAGAGCAGAACAGAGACAATAATCATATAATCACTATGGAAAACAGTGTGGAGAACTCTTAAAAGACTCAAAATGAGCCTACCACCTGACCCAGCCATACCACTCCTGGGTATATACCCAAAAGATTCATCCTACTGCAAAGATACATGCACATCTATGTTTATTGCAGCTCTCTTCACAATAGCAGAGAGCTGGAACCAACCCAAATGCAGGTAAGTGGATAGAACTTGAAGACATTATGCTAAGTGTGAAGAAACATAGTCTCAGTAAAGCAAGTGGCGTTTGGTCTCCCTCATTTGTGAATGCTCACACCAAATCCCCAGATGAAAGGCAAGCTGAACAACATTATTGTTATATTTCTGTTTATCTGAAAGCAACTATTTTGTTATAATATAAATCTCTTAACGGGCTCTAGTATTAATCCACTACTTACTTTCAAACTCTGTAATTACTGTATATGAGTGGAATGTTATATACATTCATACACATACAACAATAAATAAAATAAAAAATGTTTAAAAAATTAAAGGAAGAAAATGTGAATTCCTAAACATAAAAAAGACTGAGAGAAAGATGCAGGACAGTTATGGCAGAGTGCATGATCTGGGGTGGGTTGGGGGGAAGGAAAAGGGGAAAATGTCTAAACAGTACTGAGAAATGATGTTTGAAATACACAAAACATCAATAAAAGCATTATTTAAAAAAGTGTCTCTTTGGGTATAGTGGACTAGAGATACATAGGAACAGTTTGTCTCAAAAGGGATAGTTTAAACTTCTTGTATATTTTATTGTTGTTCAATGTGATATGCTCATTTTATAACAAAATATTGGTAGTTGTATTTTAGTTTACTAATAAGTTTTTATTTAAGCAACTGCTTTATTATATTTAGACACTTGAAACTGTTAGCTTCAAAGCTTCTGTCAAGGACATTATTGCATCAAAAGTTAAAAATGATATTTTTAGATTTATAATACAAATCATGTAATACAACTACTATGTGAAGTAAAAAAAAATCACATTCGCAAACATGACATTCACAAACATGACATTCACATAGAGACACAGAGACATAATACTCATGCACATAGGAATAATAATAAACTAAATATTTTAAAAATATTTTATTTATTATTTTATGTGTACAAGTGTATTGCATGAATGAATGTGTCACATGTCATGCAATGCCCTCAAAGGTCAGAAAGTGTAGCAGATCCCCTGAAACTGGAGTTACAGGTGGTTGTTAGCCACCCTGTTGATGCTTGGATTTGAACCCAGGTCCTCTGTAAGTCAGTGCTCTTAATGGATGAGCCATCTTTCCAGCACACAAAGTAAATCAATAAAAGAAATAAGCTCTTTTTTGGAGGGGGGATAACATTTTTATTGAAATCCAGTAACATAATAAGCACTCATGCAATGGAGACTATGTTCAGGCACTGTAATAAACAGTTTTCATGCATGAAATCATGTATCATCAAAACAACTTCATGAAGCAGTGACTACTATTATTGCATGAAAACCACTTGCTTAACTAAATATGGGTGGGTTAATTTTTTATTGATGTTTTGTGTTTTTCAGACATCATTTCTCAGTTCAGTTTAGATATATTCCCCTTTCCCTTCCCCCCCACCACACCCCAGATCATGCATTCTGCCATAACTGTCCTGCATCTATCTCTCAAGTCTTGTTTTATGTTTAGGAATTCACATTTTCCTCGTTTGATTTTATATTACTCTAAAATATGTATACTTTCCACTCATATACAGTAATTACAGAGTCTGAAAGTAAGTGGTGGATTGATTCTAGAGCCTGTTAAGAGATTTACATTATAACAGCATAGTTGCTTTCAGATAAACAGAAATATAACCATAATATCTTTCAGCTTGCCTTTCATCTGGGGATTTGGTGTGAGCATCCACAAATGAGGGAGACCATTTGCCCCTTGTTTTTCTGGGACTGTGTTACTTCACTTATCATAATGGCTTAGAGTTACATCCATTTACCTGCAAAGTTCATGACGTCATCTTTCTTTACTTCTGAGTAGTACTCCATTGTGTAGATGTACCAAATTTTTGTCATCCACTCATCAGTTGATGGGCATTTGTGTTGGTTCCAGCTCTTTGCTATTATGAAGAGAGCTGCAATAAACATGGATGTACATGTATCATGGTAGTAGGATAAGTCTTTTGGGTATATACCCAGGAGTGGTATGGCTGCGTCAGGTTGTAGGCTCATTTTGAATCTTTTAAGGGTCCTCCACACTGCTTTCCATAATGGTTGTACAAGTTTACATTCTCACCAGCAGGGGATGAGTGTTCCCCTTTCCCCACAACCTCTCCAGCATTTGATGTCTTTTGTATTCTTGACCTTATCCAGTCATATCGGAGTGAGATCATATCTGAGAGTGGTTTTAATTTGCAATTCCTTAATTATTAATGATGTTGAACACTTTTTAAGATGTTTCTCAGCCAGCTTTAATTCGTCACTGTTGAAGACTCTGTTCAGCTCTTTACTCCATCTTTTGAGTAGGTCATTTGTTTTCTTACTTCTTTGTTTTTTGAGTAGTCTATACATTCTTGACTTTAATGCCCTGACAGATGAATCACTGGTGAAGATTTCCTCCCACTCTGAACATTTTCTCTTCATTTCCTTGATTGTTTCTTTCACTGTACAGAAGCTTTTGAGTTTGATGAGGTCCCATTTGTTGACTGTTGACCTTGTTTCCTGTGCAGCTGCTGTCTGATTTAGAAAGTCTTTTCCTATGCCTATGTCTTTTTTTTTAATTTATTATTTTTTTGATGCTTTTCTATTTCATACATCATTTTCCAATTCAGTTCAGGCATATTTCCCCTTCCCTTCCCCCCATCCCACTCCACCCCATCCCAGATCATGCATTCTTGCATAAATGTCCTGCATCTTTCTCTCAGTTTTTTTTTCCATTTTTTAGCAATAGGTGATAATTTATGAGTACAAGCATCCTTCAAGTAAAACCAATTTGCAAGCAGTTGTGCCCAAACCCACACAGCTCCTTGGTCCCACCATCCAGCAGGGGGGCTTGTATGTTCAATCAAGTTGATCAAATGAGTGTCCAGGCTATATTGATGTAGGTTCACCGTTCACCCCAATCACAGCCCTTACATTCTACCACGCCCCCTCTTCTGCAGATTTTTCCCGAGGCTTAGACAAGGGACACAGGTGGATGAGAAGCAAAACAGTCAACTTTCTCTGGAGCTGTTGTCTTGGACTCTGGTCACTTCTGGCTGTTTTCTTTCATGGGCTGACAGTTTGTCCAGGAATAACCTTTTGATCCTACTAATGAAGCACAAGCAATTAGATATATAGGTATTTAAACAGTATTAATTGTTATCACAGGTTACTTTGGTATAGACACAGATATTCAGATGGTATGTTAATCCATGAATTACATTTTTTTCTGTTGAATATGACAGGGCNACACACACACACACACACACACACACACACAAGCGCACACTCAGCTCAATTCTGCCATTTTGTTTTTAAATAGAAATTTCCCAGGAGACCAGGAAGACAACTGAGCTTAGCTCTGTTAAGTGTTGGGACATAAGGTACAATGCTATTAGGTATAAAGTTGAAAATAATGATGAAATGTTCTCCTCTAATATCTGTTCAAAAGCCCTTTGCAAAATAAACACAGATTTTCTTCTATCAAACCACCCAGGGTGACTCATCTCTTTGGAAATGTGTTTCTGGCATTCTCTCCTCTGGCCTCAAATTCTTGGAGAAAATCAAGCAGATTAGCAGCCTGATGACAGGACAGAAGTTAGAACTCGAAATCCTAAATCCAGCTCTGCCACCGACTTGCTGCCTGGCAAGAACTCACATTATTGTTCTATCTGTAAAATATTTCTCCGTGGTGAGTGTTTTATAAAGTAAGTACTCAGCGACTAAGAAACATCACAACTTTTCAAAAGAATCACATAACTGCATGGAAATGAATATAAACCTTTAATGGCATCCCTTACAAAGTAATCTTGATTTACCCTGGACTGATTTATTTCTGAATCCAAGTAAGGAGATATACTCACAGGAGTGTGTGTGGGGTGTGTGTGTGTGTGTGTGTGTGTGTGTGTGTGTGTGTCTTAGAAACAGTGGCTCTGTCCTTAAAAATTCCCAGATAACAAAAAAAAATGGTGGGGAGTTTCTTTTCAAAAGATTTGAGGATGTAAACACAAGGAAGTTTAAAATAACACTTGTATAAACTGTTTGAATTGAAAAGAAAAAAACACACCCCAAAAGAGTTTTGTCAGAATAAAAAGAAAACAAATCCCAACTCCTGACAGCTACATAAAAGCCAAACTCTCCCCCTTCCCTTCATAATGGCTTTTCTATTGAGCTTCATTTTGACCTTTTATTACTTTCCCAACATTGAAGAATATTGCCTTTCAAAATTCTCCATTTCTCAGTCGGTTGTACTATTATTCTTTCACCCATTGCTGAGAGTTCTTAGCGACCGCTGTTCCAACCCCAAAAGCACAATCTTTGCTTTCTCCCCAACAAATAGAAACCAGCATTTTTACACCATTTCCACTTTAAATTCATACCCTGTATAAAAAAAAAAAAAGAAAGATAATCAGAAAGCCTTCAACATGCCAACAAACAGGAAGCAGAATAGCCAGTTATCTATTTGCTTGAGAAGAAACAACTGGTCTTTCAATCCTTCCCCAGCCAAGGCAGCCTCCCCCACCACTGTCACAGGATGTACAAAGTATGAGAGATCCCCAAACCTCACATTCATTAGTTACAGCTGGGGGTGGGGTGGGGGAGGGCATGCCAGGCTCTGATTGATAAAGTTTCATTACAAAGTAGCCCATCTCTTTGATGAAAACGAGCAAAGCAGATATGGCATCATAATTTTATCTTCACAAGTGAAGCAACCAGATAAACACAGGGTTTGCCACAGGAAGGGCAAAGTAATTGGATGAATCTACACACAGTACCTCATTAAGAGTAGTTTTAGCACTGACGTTGTGATGGCGTTGAATCTACATTATTCCCACCAAGATGTGCACTTGGTTACCAGGGGCGAGGCTCTAGGAGAGGGAGAAGATTGCCTGTCTGTGTGTGCCAATGGAACTCAGGGAGGGAACGTGGACAGCTGTCATCCCACATTCCAAACATGAATATATGGGAACTTCAGCCGAAGGGTTCCTTTTAATAGGCTGCACTTTGCTTTCGTTTTTGTTTGTGTTACTTTGTGCTAGCAAGTAGCAGAGAAAACAAATGGCTCCTGGCTGGTGCGACGTCATTCTCCATGGATATGGTAAATGGGAGAAGAAAGGGAACATGGGTTGCTTATAAGAAGTGAGGACGATGCCAAAGTCTTCCAGGTCATCGTAGGAGAAGTCTCAGATGTAATGTTCCTCAAACTCTTCACATCTTGAAAGAGCATTCCAGCTTTCATGGGCTCCAGAGACCCAGGGCTTAGAAACAGCTTTCTTTGACTATAGCTGGACACCTCAAAACACTCTGGTTGATTTAATATTTCTTTCTTTTTTGTCTTTTTTTGTCTTATTTTTGAGACAGGTCTCCCTATAGCCCCAGCTGGCCTGGAACTCACTCTGTAGACCAGGCTGGCCTTGAACTCATAGAGATCTGCCTGCCTCTGCCTCCCAAGTACTGGGATTAAAGGCGTGCACTACCATGCCCAGATTAAAGATGATTCTTAGCTGCCACGTGGGTGCTGAGACTCAAACCCAGGTCCTTCGCAAGAGCAGTCGGCTCTCTTAACCACTGAGCCATCTTTCCAGCCCCTGATATTTCTTTCTTTTTAAAGCTTCCCCAAATCAGTTAGTTTCCATATATTCATTTATGAGGCAAGATCTTTTTTTTTTTTGGCTTTTTGAGACAGGGTCTCCCTGTAGCCCCAGCTGTCCTGGAACTCACTCTGTAGACCAGGCTGGCCTTGAACTCACAAAGATCCGCCCGCCTCTGCCTCCCAAGTGCTAGGATTAAAGACGTGCACCACCATGTCCGGCGCAAGATCTTAGTACCTAAATATCTCCATTGATCTTTATCAATGTACCTCCTTTAGCTGCAACCAAGAAGGACTTTTGGACAGGACCAGCATAAAAGGATGGAGGACTCATAAAAGGATGGAGGACTCAAGCCTGCAGAGTCCCGGGCGGGGGGCGGTCAAAAGTTGCAGCAATCTCATTAGTAAAGTAGTTAGATCAAAGTCATACAAATTTTCACCAAATTAATGGGATTTACTGTCGATGAGAATTGATTATTAAACATATCTATCCATAAAGGAAGACGAAGGAATAGCTCTTCCTTCCAGAAGAACTCCTAGTAAATAGAACTGTATATATAAAAACAAAATCACCATTGGAACACAACTGAAAACCGCTGTTAAATGTGATGAAGGAGTCACTTGTGCTCAATGCTGAGTCACAAAATAATACTTTTAGTAAGAACATTACTAGTGTTTTCAAGATGTACTGTTAATTATGTGCATGCTTGTGTCTGTGAGTATGTGCACATGTGTGCAGGGGCCCGCAGAGGTCAGAAGACGGCTTTGGATCCCCTGGAGCTGAAATCACAGGTAGTTATGAGCTCCCCAACATGGGTACTAGAAACCAAACCCCAGTAGTCCTCATTCTTAACCACTACACCATCTCACCAGCCCCCTAAATTACTGAATTTAGAACAAAATCTATATTTAATCATAATACTGTGCCCATGTTAATTTCCTGGCTTGGGTCACTGCATTACAATTATGTAACTTATGAACACTGATGGAAGTGGAATAGAGGACATAAATTAAGCTGTACTATTTCTTCAACTTTGCTGCGAGTCTAAGATTACATCCAAATAATTATCTGTAAGAACATTTAGACTATAAAGGATGTGTTACTAGGGGTTCTATAATCAGGTTGACAAACTCATGTAGAAAAACCACAGTCTAAATGAAGTATGAGTTATCTAAATGGAATAATCAACTTTGAGTTTCTCAGATTCCTAATTTAAAGAGGCTTCTAATCAAATGGTCAAGGAATAACAGGCTCTGCTTTTACCTTCTTTAATTCTCAGGTTATTTCTCCATAGCTCTGCTTCAAATCAAACCTTTTAATATAATCAATAACTACTCAAATTTTTTGGCCACTTCAAAGTCTAACTTTTATTTTTTAAATATTACATTTATTATTTTTGTCTTCTGTGTATGAGTGTATTGCTTGCATAAGTATGTAAGTCCACCCATGTTGTATGATGCCCAAAGAGGTCAGAAGGGAGTGTCAGGTCCCCTAGGACTGGAGTTATGGATGTTTGTGAGCTGCTATGTGGGTGCTGGGAACTGAATGTGGGTCTTCTGAAAGTGAAGCCAGTGCTCTTAACCACTGAGCTATCTGTTGAGCCCCCAAAGTCTAATTTTTCAACAGAAGTATTCTGATGGCTATTGTACACTTAAATAACATCAACACCCTGTCTTTAAATTAGGACTCTAGGCCACACCAGAGCTCCACTGTGCTCCCATTACAAGGCTAAATGCTTTGCCTTTACAATATAAGCAACCAGAAAAACCTTTAGGGTCACAAAAATGTCTCCAAAATCTAAACATGGACATTTAAAAAAATGTTTTAAATGATATAGGTCATTCATAAGCTTCCACTTAGACCTGTGCCTCATTCAAAGATCACTTTGAGAACACAGGTAGTTATTAACAAAATATGCAAATAAAACTATTAAGGAAAGTTTAAAAGTTTATCATGCTCTACAAAAAATATAAGCATGCTACAATGTCTTTCATAACAATCCCCAGACTTAAACATGGCCATGCTATTTTGAAATATTTAGAATGTTTCTAATACTGATGTCAAATACAAAAATAGTCAATAACCCTATAAAGAAGCTACGTAGAAACATGCAGACACAACCTCCTCTTTACTCCATCTTGCTCCTGATGGGTAATGGCGTCAACGTGAACTCCAGCTTGCTTTCTTAAACCCGGATTGCATTTTCACTCATGCCTATAGACTTTGATGAGTGGATTAAAAACCTGGCACTCTGAGCCTCAAGCTAATCCATATGAGCTGCAAAGCCGTATTTCCAGCCACCCTGGCTGATCTCACCCTTTTTTTTTTTCATGCTGCATCTATCTGTAAGATGAAGCGCAGGTGAGTGGGGGTGGGGGAACATCAGAACTATTTAAAGAACAACCTGTCAACCCGGGTTTGCAAATCTTGTGTAGAGAGAAGGTGATGAAGAGGGTAAGAGCACGCGATTCTCCCATTCAGGGCCTTAGGGTTTACTAGACCTGCTGGCTGATGGTTGAACATTTAGAAATGCTGACCAGGTTCTGACCTGTGCCCACCTACCTTGGGCAAAAGTGGGGCCCAGCCACCATCCTCTCTTTATTGTTGATTTTTCTGCTGACTGTTCAGATAACAGGGCTCTGTCTCCTCAGTCAGATAAATGCCTGTGAAGTATCAGTTCCCAGCTCAACAGAACTTTCACCGAAAGCTGTCGGTGTGAAAAAAAACTTGAGTTCTATCTGAAGAAAGGGAAAGTGAAAGAAACAAAAGAGAGGAGTAGAAAGTTGCTAGAGGAAGGAGATCAAAGCAAAGCAAAGATGTGGTAGGAGCTAAGGGTAAGACAAAGATGGTGGAGTTTTGAACAATTGAAGAAAAACTGGAACTTCTTTTGAATATGTCCATATTTAGCCCTAAGGTACACAAAGCTAACCACAAGACTCTGTAAACACACTCAGAGAGCCCAGGTGTTCTGAGACAAAAACACTATCCACAGTCCCACCCTGCTTCCCAGCTAACTGTCTCCATCTGAGGTAGCCAGCCAAGTAGATAGAAAAGAAAGTTTGTTCTTTTTTCCTTTTTTTTTTTTTCTTTTTTTTTTTTTTTTTTTGTTTTTTTTTTATTTTTTTTTTTTTTCCCTAGGTGTTTGAGGATTGTTGCTCCTCTCTTCTGGCCTTTGAATTGCTTTAAGTATTTTATGAAGAGTTGGTATTCCAGACATGTATTCCATCATCTTGTTTATGTCATGGAAGACTTTTCTCTCTTCTTAAATTATAGTCTACATTTTTGCTGGGTAAAGTATTCTGGGTTGGCATCCATAGTCCCTTAACACTGTAAATGCTTTGCTCCATGTTCTTCTTGCTTTCCTGGTTTGTGCCGAGAAGTCAGTTGTAATTCTGATGGGTTTCCCTTTGTATGTGACTTGTTTTTCTTTTTCAGACCTCATAATTTTTTCTTTGTTTTGGGCATCTAGCATTTTAACTATGATATGGCATGGGGTGTTTATTTTCTGATCTTGTCTATTTGGGGTCCTATGTGCTGCTTGTATTTGTATGGGTTTGTCTACTTTTAGTTTGGGGAAATTTTCACCTGTTATTCTGCTGAAGATCTGATCAATACTATTCTCTTGAGATTCTTCTCGTGCCTCTATTTCTATGATGCAGAGGTTTGATCTTTTCATAATGTCCCATATTTCCTGGTTGTTCCACTTTTGTGCATTTAAAAATTTTTCATAATCTTTATTTGAGCTTTTTAATTGCTCTGTGTTATCTTCCAGATCTGATATTCTTTGTTCTGCTTCCTCCATTCTACTTCTGAGGCTTTTTCCTTTCCTTTCTTCTTGATTGACTGAGTGTTCTAATTCCTTTTTCGTTTCATCCTGTGTTTTCTTTAGTACTTCCATTTCTTTTTTGAGCTTCTGAATCTCTTCTTTGTGCTTCTCAATCTCTTTTTGGTGCTCCTTACTTCTTTGGTTGGCTTCCTTTTTCAATGTTTCTACTTCTTTTTGGAGTTTGTTTTTTTTCTCCCTCTAGTTCTTTCTGGAGTTTGTCATTCTGTTCCTTTCGTTCTTTCGAAGTTTGTCATTGTATCCCTCTAGGTCCTTTTTGAGTTTTTCATTCTCTCTCTTAAATTCTCTGAATTCTTGTTTATTTTTTTCTCCCTCTTGTTCTTTCTGGATTTTGTCAATCTGTTCCTTTAGTTCTTTCCAACATTTGTCATTGTATCCCTCTAGGTCCTTTTTGAGTTTTTCATTCTCTCTCTTTAGTTCTCTGACTTCTTTATTTTCTTTAATTTCTCTGCATAGGTCTGCAATTATTCCTCTAAGCTCTGTTCCTTGGGTCTCCTCAAAGGGGATCCCATTGTAGCTATCTCCTCCAGGTTTGGTAGGGCCTGGTGTGGGAATATCCTGTGCCTTTCCCATGTTGCCCTTTGTCGTGTCCCTGGAATGTGGGTTTCCCTTTTGTGGTTCAAATCACAAATAACTTTTCACTATATTAGCAGATGGTTTTGCTTGTCTCCTTCCGATGCTTTTTTTTCCCCCCTTTCCTCCTCCTTTTTTGTTATGGATTATTGACTTGTCTAGGTTTCAGGTTTTCAATTTTGATTATATATTGGATGTTGGAAGCCTAAATCAGTCTTCTTTTTCTGTTCTGAAGGTTCTCCAAAAGGAAGTCCACTTAGATTCTCACCAATTCACATTGGCGTGGTGGTGGTGGTGGTGGGGATTGCATGCCTGACCTAGCCTGCACCCTGGTACCTCCGAGATGGGGACCCCCAAAAGAAAGCTCAGAGTCAAGACCCTCTTCCAGCCGCCCCTGTGCCAGACCACCCCAGCTGTACCTGCTCTGCCCATGTAAGTTATGGCGTCCTGCCTGCGACTCAGGAGCACGCCCACAAGGCCACCTGCTGGGACCAGAGCAGAGGTAAACACGACCCTCTGTTCACTCTGCAAAGGCAAAGTGTGGTCCCTCTGATACGGGGACCCCCGAAAGAGGGCTCAGAGTCGAGACCCTCTTCCAGCCGCCCCTGTGCCAGACCACCCCAGCTGTACCTGCCCTGTCCAGGTGAGTTCCTATGCCTATGTCTTGTAGGTTGCTTCTATCACCCTGGAGGTGATAGAATTTTCTTCTATCACCTCCAGGGTTTCAGGTTTCATTTTGAGATTTTTGATCCACTTGGAGTTGATTTTTGTACAGGGTGAGAGGTAGGGGTTTAATTTTGTTCTTCTACAAATGGTGATCCAGTTTTCCCAGCACCATTTGCTGAAGATGGTATCCTTCCTCCATTGAGGATTTTTTTGCCCCTTTGTCAAATGTGAGGTGGCTGAAATTGCATGAGCTCAAGTTTGGATCTTCAGTTTTGTTCCATTGGTCAGTGGGTCTGTTTTTGTGGATGGAAAGATCAACCATCTCAAGGATTGGAAAAATTAATATAGTAAAAATGTCCTTTTTACCAAAATTGATATACAGATTCAATGCAATCCCAATCAAAATCCCCATGAGCTTCTTCACACACTTGGAAAAAAAAATCCTTGAATTCATATGGAAAAACAAAAGACCAGGAATAGCTAAAGCAACCCTGAGTGAAAAATGCAATACAGGGGGAATTGTTCTAACAGACTTCAAGCTATATTACAAGGCCATGAAAAAACAAACAAACAAACAAACAACCTCTTAATATACTCACTGTGATTTAAAATATTTTTTGATTTGAGAATTCCATACAATGTATTTTAATCACATTCAGACTCCTTTCTCAACCCTATCTTACTGCCTAGCATTGTTGCCTTTATTGTTGTCTTTTAAAAATTATATCACATTTAATTTGTGTTTCTTAAGTGTTCCTGTATCTGGGTTTATCTCTTGGAATCTGATCAACTTACAGAGTCTCACCAATAAGGAAAACTGACACTCCTCTCCACCTGCCAGCATTTATCGATTGGCAATATATCCTCATCTAGGACTGCAATTTTCTGCTCATCTTCCCCAACCATTGTGGGTTCCTTTCTGGTTTGAATGAGTCTTGTACATCCTGTCATAAGTGCTGTCAGCTCATATGTTCAAACACTCTGCTGCTCAATTATCTGTCACCTCTGGCTCTTACAATCTATCCACAATCTCTTCCACAGTGATTCCTGATTCTTTCCTGAAATTGATAGCAATACTATTACAGGCACAGACTGATGGACAGACAGACAAATGCAATCACTTCCTCGGTTTTTCCTGACCCTTACAATAAGTAGATTGAAAGTGTTACAGGTAAAGACAGATGGACATACATACCAGACAGACAAATACAAACACAAACACACACACAGTCATCCTTTATAACAATGATTTATGTATTTAAGTCAGTGGTCTTAACTTTTAATATTTCTATTTGATAATTAATAGATAATTAAAAAGGCTTTCATTTGACTGATTATGAAGAAAAAAAGTAAAATTTGAAAGACCAGTCTCCTGACAATGTGATCCAAGTTCTCATGGTAAAAATATACTGTAAAAAAATATATTTTCTGGCAGAGAGGTGAAGGTAATAAAGCAGATTTTAATAAAAAAAGAGGATGTTAAAATGCACAGACTAATGTGGTACTATAACTTAACTATATATATATATTTTATATATATATATATATATAACCATATATATACCATATATATATAACCATATATATATATGGTTATATATATAAAAATATTATATATATTATATATTATATATATATATAATATATATTTTTTATATAATATATATAATATATATATATTTTATATATATAACCATATATATATATATATGGTTATATATATATGAGAACCTTCAGAGAAGGTTATAACCATATACTAAAACTGGAAAACTTCAGAGAAGGTTCTCATAGCCCCAGCAAGAAGATAATATACAGAGTCATAGAGATTTGCATGACTTTTACTACCATCTATGATACTGTTTCTAGAAAGCAATATTTTCTTCTTTTTTTTTTTGGAAAGCAATCTTTTCAAACTGATGGGAACATATAGACTCTCCGCAGTAAACAAAACCAAAAGACATTAATGATTACTAATCCAGCCTTGAAGAAGATGAATAGAGTACTAAACACAGAGGAAAAAGAAAGGCTGTAAACAAACACAAGGTTTTAGGAGAGAAAAAATTCCATAGGAGGAACATATTAACTAATTAGTTCCAGGAAAGAATCATGTATGTCCGACTCCACAAGCTAAGAAACAACAAAAATAGATGATAGACACAGTAAATAACAGTACTTAAATCACCAAGAAAATAATTACAGAATTAACTAATGTTTTTTAGGAGCAATTGAAAATTAAAAGACATCCCAGTTAAAAATTCAAACTATCTTAATTTATTGAAAAATATATTTCCTTGCTATGTGGAAGAAATATACTTCATTGACAAAGATACACATACAGAAAGTGTAAGGAAATACAAAGGATACACCAATTAAGTGAAAGCTGGAGAAAGAGGAGTAGCCATCCTTAGAGCTGTTTCTAATTTTAAAATTATTTATGCAGTATTGGTTGTAGCTATTTAAAAGTCTGGCAAAATTCTGCTGTGAATTCGTCTAGGTCCAGGATTTTTATTTTTAGTCATGAGGCTTCATATTACAGATTAGATTTCCTTATTTGTTAGTGTCTTTTTAAATTACTGATCTCTCCTTGGTTTATCTTTGAGAACATAATCTGTTGATTTTAGAAATCCATCCACTTCTTTTTGATTTTCCTATTGTAATAGAACATAGGTTTTAAAGTATCCCCTTATAATGTTCTGGATCTTTGGAACCTCTGCTGAGATGTTTCTCTGATTCTGTTTATTTGGATTTGTTCTTTCTTTTGGTTAACTCTGCCTATCTTGTTTATTTTTATTTTTTCCTTCTTTTGGTATTTTTGAGGCAAGTTCTCTCTTTTAGTACCAGCTGTCCTGGAGCTCGTTCTGTAGACCAGGCTGGCCTTGAACTCACAGAGATCGACCCACCTTTACCTCCCCAGTGCTGGGATTAATGGCACGTGCCACCACTCCCGGCTATTTTTTTTTTTTTTTTTGGTCTTTTTGAGACAGGGTCTCCCTGTAGCCCCAGCTGTCCTAGAACTCACTCTGTAGACCAAGCTGGCCTTGAACTCACAAAGATCTGCCTGCCTCTGCCTCCCTCCAGAGTGCTAGGATTAAAGGAGTGTGCCACCATGCCCGGCTAACTCCTGGCTATTTTTAAAAGTACTGTCATTTAAATTCATTAACACTTTCTGTTGTTTTCTTTGTTTATATTTCATTGACCTCTGCTCTGTATTTCTTATTATTTGTTCTGATCCACTGGGTTCTGGTTTGTTTTGTTTTGCTGTCCCCTCAATCTTGACTGTAGCCTTAAGTAATTTGTGTTCTTTGTTATTTTTTAAATGATTTTATTGATGTTTTGTGTATTTCAGACATTTTTTCGGTTCAGTTTAGGCATATTCCCTTTTTCCTTCCCCCCACCCCAACCCAGATCATGAATTCTGTCATAACTGTCCTATATCTTTCTCTCAGTCTCTTTTTATGTTTAGGAATTCACATTTTCCTCCATTAATTTTACATTACTGTAAAATATGGATACATATTCTCCACCCCATACAGTAATTACAGAGTCTGAAAATATGTGGTGGGTGGATTCTAGAGCCCATTGAGAGATTTATATGGAAACAACATAGTTGATTTAAGATAAACAGAAATAGAACAATAATATTGTTCAGCTTGCCTTTCATCTGGCGATTTGGTATTAGCATCCTCAAATGAGCAAAACCATTTGCTGCTTATTTTTTCTGGGACTGTGTTAGTTCATAATATCTATGATAACATAATATCTTCTGGTTCCATCCATTTACCTGCAAAGTTCATGATGTCATCTTTCCTTATTGCTGAATAGTACTCCATTGTGTGAATGTACCACATTTTTGTCATCCACTCGTCTGTTGAGGGGCATTTGGGTTGGTTCCAGCTCTTAGCTATTGTGAAGAGAGCTGCAATAAACATGGATGTGCATGTATCTTTGCAGTAGGATGAGTCTTTTGGGTATATACCAAGGAGTGGTATTACTGGGTCAGGTGGTAGGCTCATTTTGAGTCTTCTAAGTGTTCTCCAAGCTGCTTTCCTTAATGGTTGTACAAGATTACATTCTCACCAGCAGTGGATGAGTGTTCACCTTTCCCCACAACCTCTCCAACATTTGGTGTCTTTCGTTTTCTTGATCTTAGCTAGTCGTATTGGAGTGAGATGATATCTGAGAGTGGTTTTAATTTGAATTTCCTTAATTATTATTGATCTTGAAAACTTTTATTTTATTTTATTTATGTGTATGAATGTATTGTCTGCATGTAGGTTTGTGCACCCATGTCGTACAATGCTGCTGAGGTCAGAAGAGGGCTTCGGATTCCCCTGGAACTGGAGTTTTCCTGGAATTGGATTTACTGACAGTTCTCAGCCACCATGTGGGTGCTGGGGATCAAACCCAGGTCCTCTGCAAGGGCAGTCAGTGCTCTTAACCGATAGGCCATCTCTCCAGTCCCTGATCTTGAAAACTTTTTAAGGTGTTTCTGAGCCATTTTTATTTCCTCACTGGTGAAGTCTCTTTTAAGCTCT
Organism: Rhizomys pruinosus; assembly: GCA_009823505.1. Classification (NCBI taxonomy): domain Eukaryota; kingdom Metazoa; phylum Chordata; class Mammalia; order Rodentia; family Spalacidae; genus Rhizomys; species Rhizomys pruinosus. The sequence goes on along the minus strand of VZQC01011899.1, from coordinate 527,861 downwards.
TTACTCCATCTTTTAATGTCCATTTTATCCGAACTGATATACAGATTCAATGCAATACCAATCAAAATCCCTATGAGGTTCTTCACAGACTTGGGAAAAAATCCTTAAATTCATATGGAAAAACAAAAGACCCCTGCATAGATAAAGAAACCCTGACTGAAAAATGCAATGGTGGGGGAGTTCTCTACAAGACTATATTATAGGGCCACAGTCATAAAGACAGCCTTGTAATGGCACAAAAACAGACCCGTTGACCAATGGAACAAAATTGAAGATCTAAACTTGAGCTCATATAATTTCAGCCACCTCACATTTGGCAAAGGAGCAAAAATCCTCAATGGAGGAAGGACAGCATCTTCAGCAAATAGTGCAGGCAAAGTTGGATCATCATTTCTAGAAGAACAAAATTAAATCCCTACCTCTCACCCTGTACAAAAATCAACTCCAAGTAGATGAAAGATCTCAACATGAAGCCTGAAACCCTGAAGGTGCTAGAAGAAAAAGTTGGCAGCAGCCTACAAGACATAGGCATAGGAAAAGACTTTCTAAATCAGACAGCAGCTGCACAGGAAACAAGTTCAACAGTCAACAAATGGGACCTCATCAAACTCAAAAGCTTCTGTATAGTGAAAGAAACAATCAAGAAAGTGAAGAGAAAACCCACAGAGTGGGAGGAAATTTTCACCAGTGATACATCTTTCTGACTTTTAATGTAGGTGTGTAGAGCTATAAACTTCCCTCTTAAACTCTTTTTCATGTGTCTCTGTGGTTTTGCTGTGATATTTCCATTTATTTCTAAAATTACATTCATATCTTTCCCGATTTCTTATTTGACCCATTAATCTTTCAGGTGGGTGTAATTTAATACCCATGAGTTTATGTAGTTACTAGAACATTGTTTGTCACTTATTTTAAGCTTTACTGCATTGCAATCCAATAAAACACATGGAACTAATTCTTTTTGCTTGTTTGTTTGTTTGTTTGCTTGTTTGTTTGTTTGGTGACTTTTTATGCCTCAGAATGTGGTCTTTTTTAGAGAAATTTCAATGGCTTTTTGAGAAGAATGTGTATTCTTTGGTACTCGCTTGAAACACTCAATAGATGTCTGTTAGATCCATTTAATGTATAATATTCTTTATTTCAAATGTTCCTTTGGTTATTCTTTGTTCAGATGACCTGTCTGTTGGAGAAAGTGGGGTATTGAAATTACCTACTATTACTGATCTGGGATTAATCACTATCATTATGTCCAGGAGTCTTCGTTTTATGAAAGCTGGACCACCAGAGTTCAGTGCATATATATTCATGGTTGTAATAGCTTCTTGTTAAATAGTTCATTTGACTAGAATGGTTAAAATGACCCTCTTCATCTCTTCTGATTAGTTTTGATTTGAAGTATATTTGTCAAATATTAGAATTGCAATAACTGTTTTCTTCTTAGTACCAATTGATGTAATTTTCTTTCAACTTTTATCCAAGCTGATGCCTATCCTTGATGGTCAAAGGAGTTTCTTGAAGACAAAAAAAAATTAATTATCTTTCTTAGTGCATTCTACTAGATTTTGTGTTTTGATTGGGAACTTAAAGCTATTAATATTTAAGTTGTTACTGAATAATGTGTATTGGTTATTGTTCTTTTCTTTTTGTCTTCTTAGGCCTGTGTTGTGTTTATGTAATCATAGCTTAACACTTTTTCATGAGTTTATTTCTATCTTTTTTTTTAGTTCTTTCAGTTATTCTTGTGTCCTATGAAGTTTTGTTGAATAAATCCTTTGATCATGTTTATGTTTTTTTCTTTTCTTTTTATATTTTATTATTTTTATTTTATATGTATGAGTGCTATGCTTGCATGTATGTAAGTGCACCCTCAACATACAATACCTTCAGGGGTCAGAGAGGGCACTAGATTCCCCTGGAACTGGAGTTAGGACAATAGTTAGCTGCCATGTGGAAGCTGGGATTCAGCCTGGGTACTCTGAAAGAGCAGACAGTGCTCTTAACCACTGAAACATCCTCCCTCCAACCCCATGATTCTTCCTTTAGGTTCTCTGTCCTGGGGATCCTTTGAGTAGTTCTCATTGTATACTGGTAGGATTTGATGGGAACAGATTGTCTTGATTTTTCATCTTTATTTTTTGATTTTTTTAATTTTCATTTTTCATTGTGACCTTGGCATATGAATATCTTTTACTGGTTGTGTGCCTGGCATGAAGTTCTAGCCTGCCTTTTTTGGGTTGACACTAACTCGTATTATTTTTGTTGTGGCATGGTAGCTTTCTGAGCAGTTACGAATAGTGAGTTGGTCTTGCTCAAGTTCTCATTTTTGTATTTATTGGAGGGAATGGATGTTTCCAGACAGTCTAGTTGGGAGCTCTCCAATAACATTAGTGGACCCAGTCCTGAAGATGCTGGCGACTCAGTGGTTTTGGCAGGCTAGTCAGGAGCTCTCAGGCAAGGCAATTTGTGCTAGTCTCAAGGCTAAATGATGGGTATCAAGTGGTTGATGTCTGCTCATTTAGCCATAGTAAATGTGGGCCCTAGAGCAGCTGGAACTGGGCTGGTCCCAAACCAGGAGCGTGGTGACTGAGCTGGATCTGACTTACCAGTTTAGTCAGTAACACTCTGCCAGAGAAAAAAGGGCCTTGTTTTGTTTCAAATCAGGAAGATGAGAGCCCAGTGCACAGGGTCTAAATATATAAGCTTGGTAATTCTGAGCCCTGGAGCAGTACAATTGGGACCATTCTCAATTTAGGGAAATGGCAATTGAGTGAGCAGAATCTGTCTAACTCACAAAGATTCAGTGATTGATCAATTTATGATAGCTTCCCATTGACTCCAGGCAACTCAATGTGAAGTTATGGAAGAGTATGCATTTCTTAAGGACAGTTAATCCAAATCCCTATGTTATGGTATATGCCTTTAATCCCAGCACTCCAGAAGTAGAGACAGGTGGATCTTAGTGAGTAAGAGGCCAGGCTGATCTACATAGCAAGTGGCCAGGTGGGGCTAAAGGCAGACCTTGCCTCAAAAGACCAAATGAAAAGCAGAAAAAGTCAATCAATCCAATATATTTCAATTCTGTCTGCAACATTTCACTTGCAGATATTCCAAAAATATAGAACTCACCCCACACCAGTGTTAAATCCATTTCTGTAAGGATTTTTGTTTGGTTTTGTGGTTTGATTTGGTTGATGAAGAAAAAAAAAAGATAGATGTGTTTGCAATTACAATGCAAGGGAAAGAAGAAATTTTTGACAAACAAACGAGAGAAAAGCCTGGAGCTTTCAAAGAGATTTCTGATACCTAAAGATGCTTTCCTCATTTCTTGTGAGTCTTCATGTGTGCCAAGAAGCACCAGGACACACAACTGGCACATTTTTATTCTTTAGCGTTATCTGTGGTGAAATGATGGATGATAATTGTGTGTATTCTTTTATCCTTCAAAATGAATAGCTCTATTTTCCATTTAAGGAGATTTAAATTAACTTTTAGTTGAACTTAAGGTGAATGAGATGATGTTACGCTGTGAAAAAAAAGTCAAAGAAAATGCCATATTAACAATTTCTGAATCCGGACATAACATAAGTTTACATTCCAGGTGAAATAATTGCCTTCAAATTTGACAAGGATAACCCCTTTATTGAGATACTTATTAGCTAATTTATTATTCTGGAATGAAAATTGAAAGAGAAGAGGAGAGAGAGAGAGAGAGAGAGAGAGAGAGAGAGAGAGATAGAGGAGGAGGGAATCTATATATATATATATATATATTTCTTATATATATATATATATATATATATTTTTTTTCTTTTTAATCCCCACTTCAGCCAAAGCTGAAGGAAATGTATCAGTGGTTCAGGTGAAGGTTAATAAAATGGAGACTAAAACTGTGAGATATATGACAAAAAGATACATAAGTGATATTTAGCCATGTCAATACAAGGAAATAATAACAGAACTTAGAAGAAATCATACATTATTATCTGCTTCTTCCTGAACTTCACAAAATAAAGCTGGTCTTGTTAGCTTAATTAACTTTAAAAAACAGGTCTGGGTCTGGAGAGATTGCCTAGCTGTTAAGAGAGCTGACTGCTCTTGCAGAGGACCCGGGTTCAATCCCCAGCACCCACATGGCAGCTGAGAACCATCTTTAACTCCGGTTCCCGGGAAATCTGATACCCTCTTCTGACTTCTGCAGCATTGCATAACATGGGTGCACAAACCTGCATGCAGACAGTACATTCAGACACATAAAAAAAAGATAAAAAAACAGGTCTGGCTTAATAAAAACAATGAATTCAACCCATTAAAATAAGGAATACTCCAGGTGTAAATACTTTTATGGAAATGCTGAACCGCCTTTTATTACTACTTGCTTTCAAGTAAATATAACCTACTTCTGCAGGAGCTCTGTCATGGTTATTTGCTAATTAATTTTTATTTGATTTTAACATTTTCTAAAATCTTAAATATATAAAATCTTTCAAGACTAATTCAATTATCAATAAATTTATAAATTTGTTCCACAGTATAAAATATCTCATGGAAAGTGATGTTTAAAATCTTCAATTCTCTGTATAAACACACTTGTTTGAATGGGTATGATGTATGGTGTCACTGAAAATGAATAAGAGACTATTGCTAAAAAAAAAGAGAGAGAATATTGCTGTTGACAGGACACATTCTGGACACAGGACTAGGAATAAAGGAGCTAGAACTGACCTTGAAATCTCCTCATTGAAGACTTAGCTCCTATAGTATTAGAAGATACTATGTAATCTGCTAAAGAAAAAAAAAAGATCAATGGTACAATCCAGCTGTAAAACCTAATAATCACAACAAAGATCTGTGCAGCAAATGAGCACCTGGTGCAATAGTGGCACTTTTGTCTTGGGTATAATTAACAGCTGTTTGATTGGACTTAATGCTAGCTCAATGGGATGACATTGATGTGTGATAATGTAAGTAGAGCCAAATAAACATCACTAGAAAGGACATACATCTCAGAGAAAGCCCTATGTATTTTAAATCCCTAAACAAATATAACTTCTTACTGTATGCTAAATACATATTTTTATATTTATAGACAAGAATACCTCTCACCACTCACCAAATAAGTTTCTTTTTTCCAATAGACAAAGACTATTACAAACATCCACAATGGGTCAAAAACAGAAAATAAAGTTTTGTGCAATGGTCAGCCTTAACTGACACATCTACAATGAAAATTCTAGACCTAAGTGTCAGAAAACTTAGAGAAATAAGTTGCACATAGAATATCATGCATCTCTCATCTCTCAGCAGCAAAGGTTGCTCATGCAACACATAAGGGTTAACCTAGGATCAATACTAAAAGTCACAATTGGCCCTAATGTAGATAATAGCAGACTGCAGCCTGCATGTCCATGATAGGACTTTTGAAATACAACTCTACCATACTGGATTCAGGGACTATTGGTAAAGAAGGGGGCAGAAAGGCTGCAGTCATCAGAGGTGTTGGATGACCTCAAGGAACCAGTTTTCTAGACAGCTGGAAACTTGCTCATATGAAATTGCAGCAGTGTTGATAGCAGGCACAAGATCCATCTGAACTCAAACCAGATAAAAACCCCATAGAAGTCTCAGAATGTGTAACAAACCCCAAATTTATTTGAGGAACGATTGGGAACTGATCACTGCTGAGCAAGGTGGAGTTGGTTTTCCTTAAGGGAGCAATGCTAGACATGCTGAACAGGCTCCAGTTGATGGATACAAACAGAGTGATATTTGCAGAGACACAATTGATTTACTTGGCTTTAACATATATTACAGGATGTATGACATCTGTTGAGGAGGTTGTATGGGTGTACATAGGTGAAGGGGTCTAAATATGATTAAGATGTATTATAGGAAATGCACAAATTTAATACAAATTAAAAAATAAAAAAATAACATAGACAAAAATTTTACATAAGAAAATGTTTCCTTAAAATTATGGAACTTGTGTAAAAAGTAATAGGAAGAAAGCTATGTCCAGTACTTAAATCTTAATGAATGTTTTTAGAAATGTGATCACTAAAGTTAGATTTGTAGGTATGGTGTGAGAATGATAATGTATGATAACACACAGGCAGAATGGAGCCTAATAACAAGATGAGGAAGAGTAAATACTTAATTTTCATTCATACTGTTTTTCACCAAACTAAACTCTGTGTCAGAAAAAAAACAAAAACAAAAACAAAACAACAACAACAACAACAAAAAAAAAAAACAGAGAGCTCCCTGAAAGAATTTTGTAACTGAAAATTAAAAGTTATTATCAAGTTTAGAGTTGATCCATTGATTTGAAAAAAATTGCATATGAAGAGAGCAGACCTACCTCACTGGGAAACCTGACACTGAGGCTGCAACCAGGTTACCAGCAGCAGGCCAAATCAGCACCCCCACACACCCAACCTAGAGGAACAGGTCTATATCGCAATGAACAAACACTTGACTTTCACATCAGATTACATACAGGCCAGAAGCACAAAGAAAAATCAGCAACATGGGAAAAGCAAATAATAAATCCCCACTAAACTCTGTTAGTCCTATAGAAGACTCCAACAATGAGATTTCTCTGGAGGTAACCCAGGATACAGATCTTAAAAGAACAATCATAGTTATATTAAAAGAAATCAAGGACCTGAAAGGAGATAATGACCAACTCCAGAAGGAAATGGAATCGTTGAAAAAAATCTGAAGCTGAAATAAAAAAGGAAACTGAAAAACTAAAAAGAAAGAATGGCCAACCCTGGAAGGAAATGGAAATTCTAAAGGAATCTCAGGCTGAAATGAAAAGGGAAATCAATCTTCTAAGGGTTCTCCACACTGTTTTCCATAGTAGCTGCACAAGTTTACATTCCCACCAGCAATGGATGAGGGTTCCCCTTTCACCACACCCTCTCCAGCATTTGGCATCATTTGTTTTCTTAATCCTAGCCAGTCTTACTGGAGTAATGGTATCTTAAGGTGGTTTTAATTTGCATTTTCTTAATTATTAGCGATGTTGAACACTTCTTATGGTGTTTCTCAGCCATCTTTAATTCCTCCTCTGTGAAGTCTCTATTCAGATCTTTACTCCATCTTCTGAGTGATTCATTTGTTTTCTTTCTTCTTTGTTTTTTGAGTAGCTTGTATACTCTGGAAATTAATGCTTTGTCGGATGTAACTGCTGTGAAGGTTTCCTCCCATTCTGTGGGTTTTCTCTTCACTTCCTTTATTGTTTCCTTTGATGTACAGAAGCTTTTGAGTTTAATGAGGTCCCATTTGTCAACTGACGACCTTATTTCTTGTGCAGCTGCTGTCTGATTTAAGAAGTCTTTTCCTACACCTACATCTTGTATTCTGCTGCCAAGTTTCTCTTCTATCACCTCCAAAGTTTTGGATTTCACGTTGAGGTCTTTGATCCATTTGGAATTGACTTTTGTACAGGGTGAGAGGTAGGGGTTTAATTTCATTCTTCTACAGGTGGTGATCCAGTTTTGCCAACACCACTTGTTGAAGATGCTGTCTTTCCTCCAATGTGTCTTCTTGGCCTCCTTATCAAATATGACGATGGCTGAAATTGTATGTGCTCAGTTGGATCTTCAATTTTGTTTCCTTGATCAACTTCTGTTTTGGTTTTGCCAGTACAAGCTCGTTTTTTATGACCTACTTAGCCCTATGTAGATAATATTTATATCTGGTATCTAGAGCGATTCCCCCTCTTGTATTGCTTTTTACCTTAGAGTTGCTTTGCCTGTTCGGGTCTTTGTTTTTCGTCACATGAAATATGAGGACTTCTTTTTCCAAACCTAGTGGAAGAAGCTCTTGGGGATTTTGATTGGGATTGCATATTAAAACTGTATACAAGTGGTTAACGTAACTGGAATTGTTTTACATATTTATTTTCCCCGATCTCGAACGCTGGGACGGTTTTTCCATCTCTTTCTGATGCCTTCTTCAATTTTCTCTTCTTGTCAGCAGGTTTTAATGATCCTTGCATTTGCCCAGCTCATACACTCCCTGCGGTATACCACAAGATCCATCTTATGGCACCGTACAAATGCACAGGCCTATTATATTGCCACTCTGTTCCAATAGCAAAAAAACTGGAATCAACACAAATGCCCTCAACTGATTTGAGTGGATAGAGAAAATGTGGACATGAGTAACACACATGGAATTTCTATCGCATTTTATGGTAAGAAAGAGACAACATCATGAAATTTGCAGGGTAAATATGGGATTGGAGCTAGAAGCCTCACATGTTAAGTGAAGTAACACTGTTCCAGAAAACAATGAAAAAATGGTGGATACTCTATATGTGGACGCTGTCATGTGAGTACCAATAACCCAATGCATGCAGGTGCCACAAGAGGTCAGTTAACATCAATCCCTGGAACTGGACATGGCTTATCCTAATTTCCAGGCAATTCAAATTCCAAAAATGAAATAACATATATTTGGTTTCTTACCTTATGAACCTAAGCTTAGCCAGAGTATTAAGGAAAAAAAAAGAGATAAGTAGGTCGGAAAGCCTGTGAAAGCTTCTTTTCTGTCTGCCCTAGGAAGAGGCAGAGTACAGTACTACACTGGATAAGGAGCTCAAGGGCAAAACACAGTTACATGGACTGGAACATATTATTGTAATGTGCCAAAAATAAAAGAAAATGGGGAAATAACTGCATTTGAGTTAAAACGCCCAGAACAGAAGTGTTGCGACATGAGTCAAAACTGCTTAAAGAAGCATCATTTCCTTAGTTTGTACATCTTGTCTAGAGATGTGTGCAGGAAACCACATTCTCTGTCTATCGGTGACGTTGTCCCCAATGTGGCTTTTCGGCAATCCCATAGCGGATGAGAACTGTTCAAAGCTGGACAACGTGCCATTAGTATTGTAATTAAGATGCCAGAATCTCTCTAGAGTGAATGAGATCAGTATAACAATTTTCTTGAGGTCCTGGAAACAGAACCAGGCCTCTGCACATTCTACACAAGAAATCAACTACTGAGCTGCATTCCCAGCCTATAATAATTCTTTGTGCTTAAAGTTATTAGTATTTGTTATTACATATGCTAAAGATAATGCATAAAGAATTGCTGAATTTAAAGACATACATTTAGAGCAAACAAAGGAGTACATATATGAAGGTCAGAGGTCTGATGTTTCAAATGTCTATAATAGCATATGATATAATTGTATGTACATACATATGTAGTGTGTGTGACTTTGTGTGTGTGTGTGTGGTATGTATGTATGCCTGTTGTGAGTTACGGGTGTGTACCAGATGCATGCAGGTGCCAGCAGAGGTCCATAAAGCATCAGATTCCCCCAGAACTGGAGTTACAGGGAGTTTTGAACTGCCTGATAGTGGGAATCACTAAGGTGCTGGGAAATTGTACCCAGGTCCTTATGGCAACAGGAAATGTACGTAAAATCATTCTCAACCACTGAGGCCATCTCTCTATTCTGGTCTTCTTACCTTTTTTTTTGTTTGTTTGGTCTAAGTAATACGGGAGAATATATTAGCCAAGTGCATTGCAAGGGTACACCACTTCTACCACTGATGACTACCAAGCCCCCTTTCTGTCTTTATTTTTGTGTATACATTTAGTTTTATTTTAATAACAAAGCAACCTGTATAATTTTCATTTAAATTTGGAGCAAACATTTTCTTCTATTCCTTCCACAAAACCAAAAAATAAATAAAAATAAAAAATAAACAAAATTAAAATAGAGAATGGAATGCTAATTTCCAAAAATAAAATTCCTCCAGGGTCCTGCTGATTCTCCCATTGAGGGCAGGGCTCAGGTCACCATCAGGAGAGAAAGTAATCTTGAAAGTGTCATCTTAAACTGCAAGGATGTCCTTTAAACATCACAATAGCATGCCTGAGAGAAGCTGGCTGTTATCAAAATGCCCAGCTGTTTAACTCCACCTCAAACATCTCAAACCCCCCCCCCTTTTGCTGACCTTCTGTAGCCCCCACCTTTTACTTTCTTTTTATTAAAGATTAGACAGATACATGCTAGTAAATTCTAACTTCATACTCACGGAGAGAAAAGGAAGATAAAAGCTTAAGAAAATCGCTTGATATCTTATCTAAAACAAACAAACAAGTCAGGGTAGAGATGAAGGAGGAGTGCGCTCACGTGGTTTACGTAGAGAAGGGTCACTACTGTTATTACTGTTACTACACAGGGGCCCAGCACTCCCAGCTTCCAGCAGAGCCAAAGAGGCCAAAGGGAAAAGAGAAGTTTCTGTTTTGGCGCACCCACAGAACAGAAGTGGTCGGTTGATTGATTCCCAGTTTTTGAAGACAAAAAACAAAAAAAGATCACATGAAGTGTTGAAAGAGAGAGTAGAATCCATTTTGCGCCATGTGTGGACTGCTACTTTCCCAAATGTATTGAGGAATGCACAGTGTGGATGGAAAAATGAACTTTCAAAAACAGATGACCGGCGTGGTCGGTGGGCGAATGCATGCGGCCTACAAATTGCTTCCAGGGACTGGAACGGGGAAGAATGAAAATTTTCAAAAAATGGGCTGATCCCGGCCTGAATTCCAAAGTTTGTTTTTACTTCTTTTTCCTAACTTTTTAGTTCGTCAATCTGTCATCCTCCTCGTTCACATCATTCATCTTTCACTTCATCTCATCCCTTCTCTTTCATCAAGGCTTCCAATGATCCAATTCCTTCTCCTCTTCATCTCTTCACTCATCATCATCATCATACCCCCTCCCTTCTCTCATCATTCGCACAGCCAGCACGAGATAGTATCTCCCCCTACAGCCCGACCGTGCAACACTGCTCATCAGATCCATCACAGTGGGAAACCAGAAGGTATCCAAGTGAAGTGGAAATGGCAAGAGGAAGCTCTCTCTCAGGGTGTCCTAGATGTTCCTATTAACATTCCATTCTGAGATGACCTGCGTCTTCCACCCATCTTTGCAAGAAGATCTCTCAATCTGGCATATATATCCTCGTGGGAGAAAACGCAGAATCGGGCTCTACCAACGTAAAGCCACGGTGTTTAGGTGGTAAGAGCCATTCAAGAGTGCGTGAGCGGATAGCCCATGTCTTCAGAAGTATATTATTCTTTTACATGTTTTGGAACACACCAAGCAGATTCTTTGCCGTTAGAACATGGACACCTATATCTGATAGAGGTAGGTGTTAGGACAATTAACCTGTTGGATGTCTCTAGTCACAAACTTCACCACTGCACATTCCATGCCAGAGTGATTTCTGATCTAGCTCAGTTGAGTGTACGAGAACATAAGCGATAATGGGAATAGAAAAAAACAGGTTCCTGGCACTTTGGCAGAGTTACATGTGGTGCAGACGGAAACTGGTGGATTAAGGGGAAGCACTTTGCTGATCTCTTCGAACTCCAGAGATGTAGGACACCAGAGTTTGTCAGTCCACTCCAGACAAATTACCATAAATCATATGCTGACTAAAAAGCCATCCCGGCAATGTTTATAACTTCTGATGTTCCAAGGAAAATTCTGATCCTTTTCATGACTTACACTCTATTCTCAACCTACTTGGCTCATTGCACGCACAATCAACAGGCGCTCGCCCGACCTTTACTTCTCATGTTAGGCCAATATCCTCTCCACCTCAACATGACAGGTATGACAGAAACAACTATAGAGTGAATAAATAAAATATTTTTGGAAACATAGGTTCTAATGGGTTTAGTATGTATTAGATGAAATGTACCTCGCCTACCAATAGAATTCTTTTATGTTGAGATTTGGGGTGGAGTACGCGCAGATGCTACATAATTACTGAGTATCTGAGAAGAAAGAGAGTAGGAGAAAGAGAACAACTGGCAGGGGTTGGATGTGAGGGTCTCATATGATGTGCTGATGAGCCATAGTAGGAGTTCGTATTCACTTTCTAAAAATAGTTATATATGTCACTAGAAGCATCTATGCAATGTATATAAGTACTTGGCGCTTATTCTTCGAGTATTTATATGTCGAGAAGGATTGTACTTTATCAGGGTGATGTCAGATACTAGCTCACGCTTGCCCTAGGATTTCGCGGCCATCGATGCACAGACGTGTTAATTCAGCATAGGCCTAGTGAAAAATGGGCTAGCACTCAGATAATTGTGACAAAAACTGGCGAAGCATTCCCACAAGACAGTTTGAAGCACGGGAATGAGATTGCGTGTCTAATGCTTTTGCTGGAAGGCAAGGAAAGGTTCGCAGTTAAGTATTGTACTCAAACTTTTATCACATGGTCTCATCTCGAAATAATGGCCTGTTTTGATTTAAGACACCACCAGAAAGTTGGTCACTGGTAATGTCAAACTAATGTGCTCATGACACACAAGAGAGGATTAACAAGTTTATGAGCCGAAACCACTAGTTTAGCACCAGGTGAAAACCAAGAGTCATGAAGCATGTCAAAACAGGGAGGGTGAAGAGAAGACACTCCAAAGGGGCCTGCCTATGGACACGCCACCTGCCTCTTACCAGAGTGCTGGGCAAACACGCTCATGTCCATATACTACTGATAGTACCGGTGAGCCCACTTAGCTGTGCACCAGAGCGGTCGTTACATTAGTGCGCTGCTCTCACTCATTGCACGCACATCCGACCCATCGAAGTCACTTAAGCCTCATACCTCGACTATCGCCTCGCAGAAATCCAGTGACTGGACTACACTTATAATAATGGCCGCATGACAAACGTAGTTACGCGCGTGCTCTTTCTGGCAGAACATACCCAATATGTTCTCCTGCGTAAAACAATTGGCATTAGAGTAGCGCTTATATTAATTTAAAACCACTAGTGATGTATGGGTTAAGCATGGCTCTAAAGCCACATGAACTGGCGCAGTTCGTGGGTCCAAGACTCTGTTGATCAATCAAATGGACCCCTATCTCCAAACAACTAGCCAACTGGTGGCTCTACATAATCAATAATCTGTTTCAAGATTATTAAATTTTCATTTGAGCCTTCAATAGACGACGCAAAGCTGTTATTAGAGATTTCCACATTTTCACTTACACGAATGCTTTAACACACCTTTTTTCTGGTAGTCGTGGTGCCGTCAACACCTTTTGTAGACTCCTAGCTTGCCTATCACGTCGCTTGAGGAATGCGACAGCAGAGCAGTGAGACCGAGAATGAGTTTATCTTCTGTTCATCGTTGATGTTTCCCGGAGAGGCACCCGCCCTGGATCTGGTCTAAGCTTTGCACCTTTGTGTGCACTGAGGGAACCAGCGCCTCTGAACGCACGGGTACAGGGAGTCGGCTCGAGAATATCCACGCATCCAAAAAAAGAAAAGACGTCAAATCTATAATTTAATTTGGTGGAGGAATGGTTTGACTCACACGAGATGTTATGTATTGACGGAAGTTAGACATTATTGAAGGAATCTAACCATATAGGGTATCCCTATCTTTGCCCTCTTATATTAGGTTAATTGTTTATTTTTGAATTTGCTTACCTAGATTAATCGTTACATCTCTCTAGACTTCCTCATCTCTCCTATGTAACCACGATGGGGAGATCTTTATAGAGACCCGTTGTACTCTAATATATTTTTCTCTCGGTCCCCGAGCCTCACCCAAACGCGCTGGCATTTGGAGTGGTACCGGTCACATGATTCTAAAGTATCAGTCCTGCGAAACCTAGACATATTATGGAGGAATATATCTTAAAGGAGTCGAGCATGTGTAATGAGATCTGGGTGACAGGTAGGTTATAAGATGCGACGTGTGCAGGTACGTGCAGTTTCCACTCACTCATGAGGCGTAACGGAACACTCTCCTTGCGCAATTCGTGTTGCTACCAACCCCCAATTAGCGCGTAATGATGCCCATACTGCCTTGTCTGTTAACGTCCATTGGCCACGTCCTACCGTCTGGCGGGGCCATCTAGTATTTCTATCTAGGTGTAGCAAGTCTTTACGTGGACTCATTCCAATCCACTGTCTGAGTTGTTGGACCTCACACAGTATGAAGCACAGTGTGTGCATTACATTTAACTATTACTTAAAGGTATACTAAAACCGATTATTGTTTATATTATGTGATATATGTAAGTCAAATCTAACTCGCTCACCATTTCAAGCATATCTTCTCCCTTCATCAGGCGCCAAACTCCTTTTTTGCGCTCATAGACTGTTTAGTACTGTGCACATACCTGCCCATGTTTCTTGTCCTCGACAATCTGTTCATAGCCACAAATTAACAGCGATAGACTCTCAGCTGTTCGCCAGAAAAATGTCATCTGTTTCCTCATCTCCCTTATCTCGTGCTCATCATACCTCTGTGCTATCCTCCTTCTATCAACTCCCCAACATACACATTTACATCAGGAGCCCATGACCCTGAGCTAACCGAACTGATTTACCAATTTGAAGGAATAGTTTTATTTTAATTCGTGATACACTTCAAACACATCTTTTTATCAGGTAAAACAAAAAGCAATGCGATACGTCTCTTAGCAGTTATCTTATCAGCAGAATCATCTTTGACACACACAATTTAATCAATCTAATTCAAGAGTCGAGTATACAGATCCACGCTCTCTTATAGTTCTGATCTCAAGGATTCTGATTCATTATATGACCTCATCGTGACATTTATTCAATCATACCTATTACACTTCGTTAGGTGAATCAATTATCAATATCATACTGTTTCTTGAATAGCATATTACTTCCATACACTCGAGATAGCACTTTTTATCTCATGATGAGATCTTACTCCTAACTATATTAATTTTTGCAATTTATACAATATAAAAGACCTATACTTAAATGTGATGACACACTCTCACAGAATACAAATAAGATTAAACACCCATGAGTATATAAAAATTAACAAATTACAAAGAAAATCAATGAGTCCAAGAGATTGTTATGAATCATTGCTACAGAGATTGGCTATCTGAAGTAACTACAATATAAGAGCATTAAGATCAAAGGGAGCAGGGCGTATGTATGAGTGCATAAAGCCTCTACGTGGAACTTATTCGCAGATAATCTGGCCCTACTGTGATGCGCCAATCTTTGTGGATTATTTATATGCTTATGATAGATCGACAATCGCTCTGATGACAGGGAGAGACCAACAAGCCTGGGTATCTTCAGGCGGTGAAATTACAGAATCCTGCCACTGTCAGGGACAGGCCAGATAAAAGCATCTGCTCACTATAATACATTCCTCAGAGCGCTAGAGCAGGGGGTTCCCACTGAGCATGGCTCCAACAAGATAACTCTTATCAAACACAAGACGACAAAGGGATCTTATACGGCGTACCAAAATACACGAGGACGAGGTGCTGCTGTGGCCAACGTTCCGTCCTACGTAGTCACTTCTAGTAGCGAACAGTCCAAACGTAGCAAAAGTGACAATTTTCATAGTAAACTCTAACGGTATCCTCATACTCTCAAGTCAGTCTGCATTCGGCGCTCGTTCATCATCTGCTCGAACTCCAATTTCACTTGTATCACTTCCACTCTTGTACCTTCACTAATTCAGTCATCCCAGGTCCATTAAATTCTGCCTTTCCCTCTTCACCCACTCCACTCTAACTCTACCCAAGCAACCCCCTCATCATACAACAAGAAATACATTGATATATTCGCCATTAAACTGTCCTGCATCTTATTCGGTTTCAATCTATGTGTTTTTTCCAGCTAGTTTTTCTATATCATAATGTATTAATAATATAGTATAAAATGTATGAGAGAATACAAACTCCGAATGAGTACAGACATCCCCGTGTCATAGTGGAAAACCCAATTTGCAGGCTGTTTTGTGCAAACACCCACAGCCCCACCTTAG